>JADLZK010006901.1:0-12660 GCA_015847255.1 Hyparrhenia diplandra
TGTGACTACTCCTTTCCATCACTTTTAAAACCGTCTAAGCACCACATTAAACTATCCCAAACCGGCTAATCAACCCCCTGGCCCGGTTTGGCAAGGCCGCTTTTGCCGGGGAGGCGGCGTGTAGGGGTTTCGCCACGGTGGCGCAGTGGATGGGATACATGTGCCGGATTGGGACCGACGGGTGGGGCCTAGCTCTCGGGGAACGTTCCACACTCAAATACGCCTCCCCTATTTCTCTCCCCCGCTCATGCCTCGTCTTCTCGTCTTCTCCACGCGACGATGCGAGTGACACAACCGACGCTCGCGGAAGGCGAGGATTGCTGGCGCATTCGATAGATCGACTTCGACTAGACACACCAGGTGCGTACTCGCTCTGTGCTTGATCCATCTCATGGGATTCCTCCATCTCGTACCCGCACTACACACGATTGGGATTGGGGTTTTCTGGTGGTGTGAGAAATCAGTGGTGGATTGCGCATTGATGTTGATGTTAGGGTTTAGGGTTGGCCAAGTTGGTGTATTTTGTACTACTGAGTTCACAGTTGCTTGTTTTGGAGGGGTAGGGTTTAGGGTTGATGGTGGTTCTGGTAGTCTGATGCATAGGGTTATGCATTTCCTTGATTTCAGGATGGATAGCGACTTGCTTGAGGTTCGGTTTCATTTTGGTGGTAAATTTCAGACTTTGTCAAATGGTTATGTCACCTATGTGGGAGGAGACATTGGTGAGTCGAGATTGAAATGGACAAGGTGTCTTATTTTGAGATAAAGGGGCATCCATCCATAGTCTCTATCTTGAGGTTGTTTTGGGTGCTCCCTGGTAAATTATTGAATTTGAAGAATGGCATGGTTTTGCTGGTGGATGATGAGTCATGTCAGCTTATGTTACAACATCACTGTCATGGTGGAGTGCAACATTCAATGGTAGATGTGTTTGTGGAGGAGGTTGGTGTTGAGCTGAATGCAGATGACAAGATTATGGAGAGTATTTTGGCTGGTGATGATGCAGCTGATCAAGAAGGTAATGGGCATGATGATGCACCTGTTAACGAAGGAGCAGGCTTTGTTGATGCACAATTTGAAGAAGGATCAGCATGTGATGATTCAAGTGATGATGGTGATGCAAGTGTCAAAGCAAGTGACAGTGAGCACAGTGAAGGCATAGCAACTGATGATAAGGATATGAGATCCTTTGTTGCATTCTACAGGTCTCCTTCCAAGCCATCTAAGTACATTCTTGAACATAAGGGTAAGGATGTCAATCCCTCATCAGAAGACAGCTCTGAAGATTCAGATTATGTGCAGCCCCCATCAGAGGATAGCTCTGCAGAGGATAAAGAGGAAGAAGAAATGAAGAAGTATGTTGTACAGATTAAAAGGGCCAACAAAGCAAAGAAGCTTGGCATCCATGGTTCTGTATTCACACAAATCAGACCTGAAGATGTGCTTGCTGAAGTGCTCTACCTGGATGACCCTGGTGATGAGTATATGAACTCAAGTGATGAGTACTCCTATGGAGAGGATAGTGATGGTGAGGATACTAGGTGGAAGAGTACAGAGAATAGGTATGACAACAAGGCTCTAATCCCTATGTTCAGTCTTGGTATGGCATTTAGAGACAATAGACAGTTCAATAAGGCATTGGTCAAGTATATGGAGTGAAGACACATAGACATCTCAGGTTTAACAAAGATGAGAGGTTGAAGGTTAGAGCATTCTTGATCATTGCTATGATATAGACACCATCATAATCATGTTCATTACAATATTTCATAGCAACCATTTCACAGCATTGCACATAATCCATTTCACAGAAAACAGGACTGGAACCATTTCACAGAATCCATTTCACAACAACACCATCATGATCATGTTCATTACATACACAACACACAGGATTCCAGGACACACACAACAAGCCACCTTGCACAACACTAAGGCAGCAAAGAAACCTAGAACAAAGACCAACAACTTCACAAAGGTAGCATTGCCTCCATTCTGGTTCTTCAGCATGGCTTTCATTGCTTCAACCTGCTCCACCAAAGCCAGGTTCTCCTTCTCCTTTGCTTGCGAGTTGGGCATCCTTCTTCAAGACCTCCTCCTTCTTTGCTTCCAAATGTAATCTTCTTTAAGTAGCTCCTCTTGTAGGAACTCGCTTCATCTAGGCATCCTCGGGAACAATTTCAATGTCACAACCATCATCAGCAAGCTCCTCATTCAGCTCCTTCTTCAACTTCCACACTGCATCACGTAGGTCCACGAGTAGCTGCTTAAACCAAGCTGATGGTGGTGCATCTACCCATTCAAAGAACCCACAATCCTTTGTGGTCTGCAAACTTCTACAAATCAGTACCAAATCCCCAATCCCTAGATCAAATCAATCGAAAAATGGGGCAAACTTACCCGAACTCGTTGGCATCTGTAGTACCTCATGCCTGTATGGCCATCACTCCATGAGATCCACCTACAAGCCTTAAGCTGGCAGCGGCACAACACCTCGGGCTCATAGCCTAGCGGTGGAGTACGGTAAGGGACCGACGAGCCATTGCCGTCATAGCCACCGCCACCTTGCCCGCATGAACCGGATGCTTGAGAACTCGCGGGTGCTAGAGGACGCCATGGGAACACCGCCTCCACCGAGTTGGGATGTGCTCCAACACCCCAACCCGCCGCCGCACCCGACCCCCCTAACCTCGCCGGAGAGCCTGGAGCCGGAGCGCCGAGAAGAAGAGACCGGCAGTGGGAGAGGAGAGAAACAGGAGAGAAGGCGTATTTGAGGGGGGGAGTGTTTCGATAGCAGGGCCCCACTCGTCGGAGTCTGAATCTAGCACTTGGTGGCCATCCCTTGCGCCAACGTCACAATACCGCTCCACGCTGGCTGCCACGTTGGCAAAACAGCCTGTCAAACCCGTCCAAGGAGTTGATTAGCTGATTTGGGATAGTTTAATGTGGTGCTTAGATGGTTTTAAAAGTGATGGAAAAGGAGTAGTCACAGCCCCATAGTTTAGGGGTTAAGTAGACTTTTTCTAATGATAAAACTTACTTTTAGCAATTGCACTATAGGGTGAGAGAGCAATTGACTTTTATACATGATGCTCTTGGCCCTCCATAAGGACTTCTCTATTGGCAAAAGTTGGGATTGACTGTACAATTATGAGGGCTACATGGCTTTATATTTAGTTTAGTAAAGGGCCTTTTCTAGCTTATTAGAGGTTACCAAAAGGTGCAAATGGGGTGTGTGTTGGTATACCTTATAGCATAAAATATAGAGGTTTTAAAACTGAAATAAGGGCTTAAAATGAATATTAACATAGTATAGGGCCCCTGACTAACATGATTCCATGAGTTTTGGTGATTTATATATATTTTTAGGGACTAAACAGGAATATGCCCAAGAGTTTGCAAGCCCTACGACATAAAGACGTATTCGTAACGTAATCCAACTTGGAACCCATGCAAGAATATTCTAGAAGACACAAGAAGACATGAGACACGGGATGGGGCCCACATGTCAGCCTCTGCTTCTAGGTCGGTTCACAACCGCCTATGAGAAGCAATCTAGTCCATCTATCAAGGTCGGTTTGATCCAAGGCCGTGGTGCATCCTCCGGGGCTATATAACTGCACCCCGACCCCTCGGGTCAAACCCTAAGTCATTCTACTCCATACCAAGTCCATCATCAAGACCCCAAATCAAGATCCCAAGCCCTAGTTCCACCATAACCATAGCAATAGCTATCTAGGCTAGTTCTAGAGGAAGTCAAGTATTGTCTTGAATTCTCGATCGTTACTTAAGTAGCGGGAGCCGAGCTTCTCGTGGCTTCTCTCTTATCTAATGTGTAAGTATTTGGTTAGAATACATTTTCTATGACTTTATTCTATTTAATGATTATATTCTTAGTTATATGTTTCCATGCTTATTATGATTATATATTTACTTTTTGTATGTTTGTCTTTATATTCAAGCAAGGAGTCGTGATAGCGCCCACTTAGGTGTACGCTTTGTGGGTGGTCGACAATGTGTAAACGTGGTGTTTATACAACGTTTGCCTCGCGACATTACCCTATATTTTGGGAAGTGTGGTAGATCGTGGATGTGATATTGCCATTGAGTCCTTTGTAATCCACCCCCGAATATAGGGCTAGTTGAGCTTTATTACTATGGTAGACTTGCTTTGTTTCTGATCTTCCTTAGTAATGTTCACCATGTGTAGATATATTTCTTTCATACCATGATGACTAGGTGTATTGCACTAATTGTAGTATGCATTGACATATAAGTAGGAGTAACTTAGGAATATTCTATCTGCTCTACCTATACCATGTTATTTAGCCTGTTACGACACCTTCTAGTGGCATACCATGATCTTTGACTTGGCAGTTATCATTATCATTATTATTATTTATCATTATTCATCTTTATCATGTGACTTATCCTAGTTTGAGTTTAGTATGATGCATATGGTTTACTCTACATGACACCACTGCAAGTGAATCACCTTAAATCATCAACGTACCCATAGCCTACCCCTTCCCTGTGGTAAAATATAAATACGATACCTGGATAGACTCCTGGTGAAGTGCTACAATTGGGTTATTCTATCTGTGCGCTTGCA
Source organism: Hyparrhenia diplandra (assembly GCA_015847255.1). Taxonomy (NCBI): domain Eukaryota; kingdom Viridiplantae; phylum Streptophyta; class Magnoliopsida; order Poales; family Poaceae; genus Hyparrhenia; species Hyparrhenia diplandra. The sequence continues at coordinate 4,613 of JADLZK010006901.1, forward strand.
GATACCATATAGATATTATCATTGCAAGAGATTCAAGTGTCATATTAGAAATATCCGTTCACGCATTTCTTTAGCATTGTAAGCTAGGGTGATAGACTAGTTTCGTAGGCAATGCTAGAATGTGTGGTACAGCTTTTGTGCCTATCTTGGTGAGATTAACTCCACCATAGATAATGTTACAGAGTCATACACCATAACTAATTCCGTCTAACTATATTAACTCTCCACTCTAACCCTTACTGGAATGTGAGATTAACTCCACATCCAGACTAACTTATTAGATAGATACCATTATACATTTCTGGCGCCATCCTGAGAGTGGGTCTTAAATCCATTCTTTTGTGATTGCGTTAAGAAATGTCAACAGTGAGTGTTCCGGGTTTGGTGTAGTGCGGCCTCTATTCCTAGAAGTATAGCTCAAGAGAATGTGCCTTAGAATGGGGCTCTACATTTGTTGGGCAATAAACCTAACGACCCTAACTTGTTAGACAAACATTTGAAATGTTTCATAGTGTACCCTAACCGCCACCTTAGAGTCTAAAACCTTTATGACAGTCGTGCTCAAGGTCACGAGCGGCCCGAAAAACCCGACTAAATAATTAATCACTTGATGATGTTAATATGGATGTTAATTCTAATGATGGTTATTACTTATATTACGATCATGTTACATAATTTGGGGCTAAAACATAACCTAATACTACTTATTGTTAAAAGGAAGCTGACTACGTGAGGGAAAGGAAGTCAGTGCATGGCCCTGACATGCATGCTTCGGAGTGGGCTCAGTGGCAAGCCCAGGAGCGTGCTAGAGAGCGACGAGTGTCTCCTTTTATTAAAAAATCAGAGCCAGGCATCCTCACCCACCTATTGGTGGTCTTCATTAACAAAGGCCTCTTTCTACTCCTCATCTATGAAAAGCCGTACTATAGCAGTGTCAACACAATTCTTTTGATTGTCTCAACGTTACAGTACAAGTTGTAATACGTATCTGAACTCTCGCACCAATACACACCTCACATGCACCAACACACACCTCACATGCACGCTATCCACTCACTCACTCACACACACACACACCTAGTGTGCAAGCTAGATCTACATCCTATACCTAGGCTATGAAACATGGCCGAGAGACCTCACACACACGCTTACTTACCCACTCACACTCCTAGTGCACAAGATAGACCTACATCTTATACACCTAGGCTATGAAACTCGATTGAGAGACCCTTCGTCACTTTCCAATCACTACTGTTCAGCTCCCTAAAAAATCATGGGAATTCCAAGATATATAGAATATGGGGTATATATGAACTTTATTTTTTAGATTTACACGGTACAACGCAGATGACACTCACATACACACACGCACACTCACCCCTATAAACGTACATACGCTCAATAAAAAAGAGAGTTCGTGGGTCTCTTTGTATGTCTTGTTCGGAAAGAGGACTTAATGATTACTCATCCACATGGAAATCAGAAGTTAAAATTATTGTGTATAGGGATCCTCTAAAAACATCTTTTGAGGAATAGGCTAGACCCGAGCATTTCTCAAGAACAACAGCTCAGGCCCCAATTATACCTGAGCAAAATTAGCCCGGCCCGACCTGGCCCGAGCCCGATGGGTTTTGGCCGTCCATGAACCTCCATTGGGCGGGGCCTAGCAGAGATCTTGAAGCCCAATAAAATTTTTCTTGACCCGAACCAGGCCCGAAATACATTTTTTAGCTATTTTGTAGTGTTAAATTCGGTGAAGCAACCCTCCCAAGCCCGGGCCCGGCCTGAGCCTGGCCCGAAAAAACTAGGCCCGACTTGCCTAATGGGACGTCATGGGCAGGATTTTTTTGGCCCGGCCCGAACCCGACCTAGCTCGAAAAATGCTCTGGTTTAGCCCCAATAGTACTGCTTGGATCTGGAACATATATGCTGATGTTCACAATTTCGATAATCATATCGATTATTTGGAGGAGATCTCCCGAAGAGTCCTTTTCAGCGGTCGGTCTGTTAACCGACGGGTCGTAGGTTTGAATCCTACTTGGAACTCTCTATTATCTTTCTTTGATTGAGTGGCATGAACTTTTACGGTGTCCATTTTTTCAATTATAAAGCATGGCTAAGCGATCCTACACACCTTTGGGCCCAGTGCTAAGGTAGGTTGGCCAATAGTAGGACAAGAATCTTTAGGACAAGAATCTTTAAATGCTAACATAGACAGGGGTTTGAGGAATCGAAAGAGAATCTGTTTTTACCAGATTTGGTGAGCATCCGAAATTAATAACAAGTGAATTACAACTCTATTAGTACCGCAATTGGTCTGTTGCCCTTTTTACTGCCAAAGAGATGTTGAGTATTATGTTGTCATACTTTTTTCTCTCTCCAAAAAAAAGGATCTCATTTTTTTTATGAAAACTAGTATTAGTTTTAAAGCCTGGTAATTGTTCGAAGACACGAAGCGATATGATCGTCCATATATACAGGATGATCGATTGCCTCGTGATTTTCACTCGTCGTGTAAATAATGATTAATTATAGCATCATACAATACCACCATGCTATAACGCATATGTGGCTATGAATCACGACGAATCTCTCATAAATCCAAGGTAGCAGAAGATACAATTCCGGAGCGATGATCGCCGCCGGCCACTCGAGCACAGCTCGCTGTCGGTTCTGTTCTAACAACCAAGACTAAGGAAGCAAAAACGAATCTCTCTCCCCTTAAACGATTACAGCGGTTCCACCGCTAGCACCCGATGCAACAGATTGGGCTTTGGACCTGCTTTGGGCTTCACGTTCTCCATTCTAGGCCTGCATACTTTGAATTGGGCTTCTTGCATCTCTTGTCTTTGGGCTTCTCTTCTGGTACCGTGACATCCTCCCCTCCTTTACCGACGGCTTGCCCCCAAGCCGTGAAGTGCGGGTAGTGATGGAGCATGTCATCTTCATCTTCCCAGGTGGCCACTTTGGAGACAGATCATGCCACTAGATCAGTAGTTCAGTGAATGTCCGGTTGCGCTTGGTAACACACGATGATCCAGTATCATCTCCGGCACCTGTTCAGTATGAATGTCTAATGGAAGAGGGGTAACAGTAAGCGGGGCAGTACCTTTAACAGGTTTTAGCATGGAGACATGAAAGACATTGTGCACTGAGGAGTTGGGGGGTAATTTGAGCTTGTAGGCCACTGATCCCACACGGGCTTCAATCTCAAAGGGGCCATATATAGTAGCGGTAAGACAGCTTCGGATCGACTCGAGATGTGACGAAGTGTTGAGCATATGGCTGAACCTTTAGCCGACCTGATCCCCCACCTGAAACACTCTGTCAGAACAATGTTTGTCAGCATGACTATTCATACGTTGTGGGCCCGAAGGAGCTGTTGCTGTATCAGGGCAGTCATATATTCCCTGTTCTTCAACCATTCATCCAAGTCAGCAATAGAACAATCTTGATCAGGATCAATGCCAAACTGAGTAGGGGCATGGCCATACAGAACCGCAGTGATGGCAAGTGTTGTACCAGAATTCAGCTAAATGTAACCACTGGGACCATTTGTGAGGGCAGGAATGGATGAAGCATCGAAGAAAAGTCTCAATGCATTGGTTGACTCTTTCAGTCTGACCATCACTTTGTGGATGATAGGCTGAACTCATACAGAGTTGGGTACCTGACAGCTTGAATAGTTCTCTCCATAACAGACTTGTGAAGATTTTGTCCCTGTCAGATACTATGGCAGCTAGCATGCCATGTAGCCTGTGCACTTGCTCCATAAACACTTGAGCGACTTGAAGTGCAGAGAAAGGATGCTTGAGCTTTATAAAGTGAGAGTACTTTGAAAACTTGTTCACCACCACCAATATGCAATTAAAACCAGCAGATGTGGGAAGACCCTCAATAAAGTCCATAGTCACAATCATCCAAGATTTGTGGGGAATAGGAAAGGGTTGTAGAAGCCCAGGATAAGGAACTCTCTCAGTCTTGGCCTGTTGACATGTGTGGCAATTGGCTACAAATTCTTTGATGGTACTCTTCATGTGAGGCCAGTAGAATAGCTTACAGACTCTTTGGTAAGTGACCCATGCACCTGAATGCCCCCCAATAGCAGAATCATGAAGCTGGGAAATTACCTTAGTCTATAGTAGTTCAGAATGTCCAAGCCATATCACAGATTTGTACTTAATGATACCTTACTGTAGAGAAAAGTGGCCTTTAGGTTTTGAATGGCTAATGAAGCCAACCACTTTTGTGCCACCGCATTATCAACATAACTATCTTGAAGCTCTTGTAACCATGCTAGTTGGGCAACAGATATAGCATTCAGACATGATCCTGGCTTAGGAGCTCTAGATAAAGAAACAGTTGCACAGTTTGTTGACCCCTTTTTATAAGAAATCTTGTACTGGTAACTCATGAGTTTGGTCAGTACTTTCTGTTGCCAGTATGTATGGAGTCTCTGATCAGTCAGGTGAGTTAAACTCTTTTGATCAGTGTGAATGATGAACTCTACAGGTTGGAGATATGCTTTCCACTGTTCCAATGCCAACAGAATAGCCAAGCTTTCTTTTTCATAGGTGGAGAGACCTTGGTGTTTGGGCCCTAGAGCTTTGCTGACATAAGCAATAGGGTGGCCATCTTGTTGAAGGACTGCCCCAATACCAGTGTCTGAAGCATCTGTCTCTACTACAAAAGGTTTTGAAAAGTCAGGCAGAGATAGTACAGGAGCAGAAATGAGGGCTTGTTTAAGCAGTTGAAAGGCCTTTTCACAGATAAGAGTCCAGGCAAACATAGTGCCTTTCTTCAGCAATTCAGTCGGAGGCTTTGCTATCATGCCAAAGTTTTTCACAAATCGTCTGTAGTACCCCTGCTAGCCCCAAAAAGCACCTGACCTCTTTAACAGTAGTTGGGGAAGGCCATTGACTAACATCTTGAATCTTAGCTCGGTTAGTGGAAACCCCATTGGGAGACAAGACATGGCCCAGATAGTGGAGCTGTTGTTGAGCAAAGGAGCATCAACCTGACCTTGAACTGGTGTTCTTGCAACAATTGAAAGACCAGCTTGATATGCTCTATATGCTCTTCCAAAGTCTTACTGTAAATTAGGATATCATCTAGAAAAAACAACCACACATTTGCGAAGCAATGAAGCAAGGATATGGTTCATAACAGACTAGAAGGTAGTAGGAGCCCCAGTCAATCCATATGGCATGACCATATACTCATAGTGGCCATTATGTGTATGAAAAGTTGTTTTATATCTGTCTTCAGGGGCAACTTTGATCTGATGAAATCTTGACCTGAGGTCCAAGGTGGAAAACCAATAGGCTCCATGTAGTTCTTCAAACAATTCTTCAATGATGGGCATAGGGAACTTGTTTTTCACTATATAGGCATTTAGCCTTCTCGTAATCTACACACAAGCACCATTCCCCAGATTTCTTCTTCACCAGTAAGGCTGGAGAAGCAAAAGGACTTGTACTTTCTTGAATCATGTTGGACTTGATAAGATGAGTGATCTGTTTTTCAATCTCATCTTTTTGTGAAGGTGTGTATCTCAGTATGGTCGTAGCCTGAAAGGCTGGGCACCATCAATGAGTGGAATGGTGTGAGACAGAGCTTCATGATTAGGAACACCAGATGGTTCCTGAAAGAGATCACTGAACTCCTCAATAAATTGCTGAACTGGTTCAGGTGGTGAATTAGACACAGTATCAGTGGCTTCTGAAACTTCATAGAGCTCCACTGTATGCCAAATAGCATCTTGTTTCTCAAGGGCCAAAAGTCGGGCTACAACTTATCTCATGCATTGGTAGCAGTGTATTCCCGTAGCTTGACATTACAGTCCTGGACACCGAAACTAAGCCATTTGTTCTTCCAATCCATCTGCATAGGACTAAAAGCTTCCAACCACTCCATGCCCAAAATGGCATCATAACATTGATGAGGTAATACTTTAAAGGAATTGGTAAATAAGACACCCTCGAAAGCGGCCCAAGAACAATTTGTAATCTCATGAGTGCATTGAAGTAAAGAGCCATCAGCCACTTTAATGCAGACATGGAATTAGTCAAGGGAGTCCATGGCTTAAGAGCAGCAACAACATGTTCACCGATAAAATTATGAGAACTGCCAGAGTCGACTAATATGATGGCAGGTTGCCTGTGAATGAAGGCATACAACTTCAGAGTATGGGGTGGATTGATACCTTTGTGAGCATGATCAGACAAGGCCACTAATTCATCAGGATCTGAATCAGAGTTGTTTTCAGTTGAGTCTTCAAAACATTCTCCCAATGCATTCCAAACTTCTTCAATCATGTGTAAAGGCACAATAGCAGGACATTTGTGCTGCGGGTCCTCATTTGCCACCACATTTGAAGCATAAACCTCTAGATCTTCTGTAAGTCATCAGAGCTGCCAACTTTTCATTAGGCTTGGCTCTTGGATTGATGGGCTTAGCAAGAGATTCAGTTTTTCTGGTCCACAAACTGGAGGTGCAGAAATGACATTGGAATGCTTCTGATAAGTCTTGTGAGTAGAGTAAGAGTACTCTTGCTTCTTGCTTTCTCTTTGGGGAAAATCCAGCCAATATGTCCTCCTGTATGAGAGCAAGAGAACTTGCGAAGTATCAAGGTCTTTTGGGCAATGTAAAACTACAACAGCTCTTATATTAGGTTTAAGACCAACCACAAACTTGCCAGTTAGAAAAGCTGGGTTAACAGATGGATCATGAGCTAAAAGCTGGTGCATAAGGTCATCAAACAGAGCTATGTATTCTGTGATAGTGGAGGTTTGCTGGACATGAAAGAACTAACGAATAAAATGGTTAAACTGGTCCCTATCAAAGCGTTCCACCACTAATTGACAGAGGTGTTCCTAGGTACATAGCTTAAGGTTTATCTCTATGGTTTGCATCCAAAAAGCAGTTGGGCCAGCAAAATTAACTGTGGCTATCTTAACCCAATTTTCCTTAGGCACCCTATACAGATCAAAATAGGTGTCGCTCTCTTTGATCCACAGTTTAGGGTTGGTTCCATTGAATTTGGGGAAATCTACTTGCGGCATAGCGGGTCCTAAGCAGGAATGAGCATGACAGGAGCATCCATGAGCAAATTCGAACCCATGGGGTGAGGGATGTGGATCTGGGGGGAGTACCTTTAGGAAGAGGTGACTCGTGGGTGTATACACACCCCGAGTCACCCTTCTCAACGTGGTGGCCAAATGCCCCAGGTGTTGCCTGCGATGAGGACGCATCCAGATGGGCGGATGCCAACACCTTTGCCGAGTCGTGTCCGGCGTGGAGCACCTTCTCAGTCTTGAACTCGAACGTCGGTGGAGACTTGGGAAGTAGATCGAGTCACTGACGCAGGTCGCCGACCGCCGCCTGCAGATCCGAGACTTGTTTGTCGACGGAGGGCAGCCAATCCTCGAAACCGCCTTGGCCGCGCACAAGTCGCCGACGACGGCGAAGACGTTGTCGAGGCTGCTGCTGAGCTCGCGCGGTTTCCTTCCGTGATGGTCATCGCTTATGCGCCCAGCTTCGAAGACTGCTCGTCCATCTTCTTCAGGAGCAGCGCGCGAGCTGATCGTCGACCTTCATGGCGACTTGAACACGGGTCTGATGAGAGTGAGCCAGAGTATGGATCGAATAGGCGAGCTGATACCAGATGTAACGCACGATGTATATGTGGCTACGAATCACGACGAATCTCTCATAAATCCAAGGTAGCAGAAGATACAATTCCAGGGCGATGATCGCCGCCGGCCACTCGAGCACAGCTCGCCGTCGGTTCTGTTCTAACAACCAAGACTAAGGAAGCAAAACGAATCTCTCTCCCCTTAAACGATTACAACGGTTCCACCGCTAGCACCCGATGCAACGGGTTGGGCTTTGGACCTGCTTTGGGCTTCATGTTCTCCATTCTGGGCCTGCATACTTTGAATTGGGCTTCTTGCATCTCTTGTCTTTTTGCTTCTCTTCTGGTACCGTGACACATGCATCGATCGGTACATACCTAAATCTGATGATCGAGTTCGCGCAAGATTATT
>JADLZK010006902.1:0-57278 GCA_015847255.1 Hyparrhenia diplandra
GTGTATTTTACTCAAATGTATCTCGTGTGTACTTTTTTCATACGATGATTATGTTAAAAAAATTACGTGATGAAGCGAAATTGATGTACAACGAGATCGACGACGATGAGTACAAAGACGGTGCATGAGTTCCTATGTGCGCTCCAAGCAAACAAGCGAAACGGTTTTATGTGGCCGCCCATGTGCCTTGTGCAGAATAAGAGAGAGTTTTCCAGCACATATCCTTCATTTACACCTGTATAAGTCGGATTCATGCCCAACTATGTTTGTTGACCAAGCACGGAGAGACCGGTGTCCCAATGGAAGAAGGTGAAGACGAAGGAGGGGATGACGACAATGTTATTGCCGAATATGCTGAATTTGGTGATGTCATAGAAAATATTGCAATGGAGGAAGATGCGTAGGAGGCACCTCTAAGTACGCCAGGAGATGAGCCTACCTGATGGGCTTGATCGCTATTCGTGAAGCACAGAATGAATGCGAAAAAGAAAAGGAGAAGAAGAAGTTTGAGCGCGCGATGCTAGAGGACCACAAGAAGTTGTTGTACCCAAGCCGTGATTCAGGCGTAAAAAAAGTTGGGTACCACACTAGAATTGCCGCAAATGGAAGGCGTAAGAATGGTGTTTCGACAATGCGCTTAGCCAGTTATTGACTATCCGTAAGAAGATGCTTCCGAAGGACAAATGAGTTGCGCCAAAGACGCATTTAAGCAAAGAAGGTTGTATGTCCTTTTGGGATTAACAATCAAAAAGATTGATGCATGTCCTAATGATTGTTCCTCGTACTATGGCGAGGATAACGAGAAGTTGGATGAATGTCCGACATGTCATGCATCACGGTATAAGATCGCATGAGACGATCCTCGGGTGATGTTGAGGGCGAAAGGCCTAGGTTGAAAATCCCCTCGCTAAGGTTATGTGGTACGCTCCGATAATACCACGCCCCGAAACGCTTGTTCAAACAAGGACCATGCAAAGTTGATGCGATGGCACAAAGAAGACCGTGAAGATAGACGGCAAGTTGAGGCACCCCCGGCGATGGGTCACAAAGGAGAGCACCGATTCAGAATTCAAGAATTTTGCATGATGCAAGAAACGTGAGGTTTGCCTTGGGCACGGATGGTTTTCCTTCGGGATCGTAACGCAGCCATAGCACTGGCCTCGTTACTCTGTCTATCTACAACCTTCCCGGATATGCATGAAGCGAAATTCATTATGATGCCGATACTCATCCAAGGCCCGGCAGCCCTGAAACGACATCGATGTGTACCCGAGGCCACTAGTTGACGAGCTTTTTGTGGGATAAACCCGTGTACGTATGTGGGATGAGTACAAACAGAACACTTTGACTTGCGCTTCCAAGTTGTTTGTAACAATCAACGATTGGCCGGCTCTAAGTAATATATCGACACCAAACAAGGGATATAATGCTTGCACGCATCAAGCTTCTGGATTGTAAGGGTATTTTTTTGAAAAACTGCCGAAAGGTCTTGGTACCGGCTACCGTCGATTTCTTCCCAAGAGTCACGTGTTAAGAAAGAAAGGGAAACATTTCAACCCGCATCGCACCACCACAATGCCAAGCCTCGCAACCTGACCGGTAAGGATGTACCGGAGATGGTCAACGATATCAAAGTAGTGTTTGGGAAGGGACCGCAAAGATACCTGTTCCAAACGATGATGAAGGTCACGCACCCATGTGGAAGAAGAAGTCAATATTTTGGGAGCTACCCTATTGGCAAGTCCTAGAGGTTCGCAAAGGCAATTGACGGATGCACCTAACAAAGAATCTTTGTGTCAACCTCGCTTAGGCTTCATGGGTGTATGGAAGCATAAGGACACACCAAGCTGACGGACATGATGGACGCCAATACTTAGGCCCCGCTAGCTTTAGTCTTACCAAAGAAGAGAAGGAAAGCATGTTTGAATGCCTAAATAAAGATCAAGGTACCATCCGATTCTCCTCAAATATAAAAGCGATTAATAAATGTGCCAGAAGAAATTTCAACACTTAAAGTCCCATGATTGCCACGTGCTCATGACACGCTTGCTTCCGCTTGCGCTAAGAGGGATTCTACCTCCCAAAGCACGCCTCGCTGCTCGCGGAAGCTATGTGCATTTCTCAATGAAATATCTCGAAGGCAATCGATCCACAGAATTAACTAAGCTACGTATCGATGTGGTTCGTTGTCTTGTCGGCTTTGAGTTGGTGTTCCCTCCCTCCTTCTTTAATATCATGACACACCTCCTAGTTCACCTAGTCAAAGAGATTGCTATTCTCGGTCCCGTGTTCTTACACAACATGTTCCTTGAGAGGTTCATAGGAATCTTGAAGAAATATGTTCACAACGGGCTCGCCTGCAGGGAAGCATCGCCGAGGGCTACGGAACGTAGGAGGTCATTGAGTTCTGCGGTTGACTTTATTCCGACCTTGACTCCAATTGGTGTCCCCGATCGCGACATGAGGGAAGGCTATGGAAAGGGACACTAGGGAAAGAGAACACTAGGAAAGAGAACATATATCAAGATGGAGGATAATAATTTCGACAAAGCACATACACAGCTTCGCAAAAACAAGACTTTGGTGTGTCCGCATATCCAAGAACATAAGGAGCTAATACGATCAAAAGTTTCCCTCGACATGGATGAGGATTCTATTAGGCGTGAGCACTTGTCAAGTTTTATCATGGTTGCTGAAAAAAAATGTCAAGGTGATCGAGTCTTCCGTAGCAATTTATATAGGTTGGTCGCACAACCATCGTGGCATGTCCTCACATACAAAGGGTATGAAATAAATGGTAGCACATTTTACACAAGATCTCAGATAAAAGGGAGCACAAACCAAAACAGTGGTGTTCGAATAGATGCCTAAGACCCAAATGGGGGAAAAAAACATTTTATGGCTGCATAGAGGACATATGGGAACTAGACTATGGAGGTAATTTGAAGGTCCCTTTGTTTTATGCCGTGGGTGAAGTTGACCGAAGCGGGCTTTAGCGCTTGACCCGCATTATGGATCGACAATAAAGTGGATCTAAAAACCACGTATTATAAAGAAGAACCATTTGTCCTCGCCAAAGATGTAAGTTTTATTCTATGTGAAAGACATGGCTACAAAAACCTAAGAAAGGAAAAAACAACAAGGAGCCAACAAATGATGAGCCCAGCGCCACATAGTGGTTCTTCCAGTAAATCAAACATCGTAGGAATTGAGACAAGTCGACATGTCAAAAGATTATGAGAAGCAAAAATCGTAATTGTGCCTTTCAAAGTGAGCAATGATCCCTCCATCTTACTCAATGAAGAAGACACTCCATGGACAAGATAGAAGCCAACTTAATTTAGTGTTTGTGTAATATCGTATTTTTGAGACAACCCTATATGTAATAATTATGACCTAAACATCTTTATTAGTTTCTTCCATTTGACAATGTTTGACAATGCCTACGAATATATACTTAAAAAAAAAAAAACAAGTAATGTCAGAATTTTTACGTATTTATAATGTAAAAATAATGTTCCTCGGGCCAAAAATACATTATATTTAATTATTTTATTTAATGGCAACAATTTTGCATTAATGAATTATTGATTATTAACTACATTATCATAGCTAAATAATAGAAAAAAGGTAAAATTTTTTAGGTTACATATTTTTATAGTGTGGAGTAAAACAATGTGTAGTTAAATTCAATTTTTCAAAAGTTTTAAAATTGCTATGTAATTTTCTATATTTAAAATAAATTGTAGTGAATAAATGAAAAGAAAATGTAAAAAAAAACAAAGGATGAAACGGTGGCGGAAAATAGGAAAAATCACCTTTACTTCCTAACAACTAGTGGCCCTGGGGAGTAAAGGTGGGGCCGGCATCGCCGGCCCCGTAAAATTCACCTTTACTCCCGGCCACGAGCGCCGGAGTAAAGGTGGGGACTTCCCCGGCTGTATAGAGGAGCCGGGAGTAAAGGTGTTCTACCCCGGTCTGTGGGGGGAGCCGAATAGAGGTGCCTAGCATATAACTCGGCGCCCGTCCTCCTTCCTCCGCCCCTCCCGCCTCGATCGATTCAGAGACGGCCGCCGCCGCCGTCGCCGCCGGGCCGCGCAACCCTCCCCCGACGACGCCGTCTTCGCTGGCGCCCGGCGTTCGCCACGCGCCGCCACGCGCTTTTCATCCTCGCCGACATCGCGCCCGCCTCCCACGCCCCGACGCCACGCGCTCCGCGCCCCGCCCTCGCCGACGCCGTCGTCGCCGCCCCGGCGGCCGCCACGGGGCGGCGCCCGCCCCCCTCTCAACGCCGCCGGCCACGCCCTCCACCTCCCCGGCCGCCGCGCCTCCGGCCTCCTCTCGCCCCCACGTCGCTCGCGCCTCCCGCCCTCCTCCGACGCCGGGCCGGGCCGCCCGCTCGCACGCTCCGCGCGCGCCCGGCTCAACGCCGGCTGCGTGCCTCCGCCTCCCGGGGCCCTCCCCCACGCCACCGCGCCTCCGCTCCCGGTCCTCCTCAACGCCGCGCGCGCTCCGCACACAGCCCGACGCCGCCGCACGGCGCGCCCACCTCCCCACGGCCGCGCCTCCGTCCCCCGCTCCCACCTGGCCGCGCCGACGCCACCCGGCCTCCCTCAACGCCGCCAGGCCCTCTCTCCCACGGCCGGTCAGTCGATCGCCGAGAACGGCGCCGGGCGCCCCGCCGACCCCGTGCTTCCCCACCGCCCCTAACGTGCAGGTAGAAAAATTCCAAGAAATTGAAAATGGAAATAAAATTAAATTGAGTATTGTATATATATGATTGTATGGGAATTGTATGTTAAAACCAATAGGGTTGATGACGAGTTGAGATTGTATGACCAAATTGCATGTTAACAATGCTAAAACCGTTAGGGTTTCCGATGACTTGAGATCGACAGTTCGCGAATGTGTGTTAGGTTTCCGAATGCCACCCATCGTAGATTTTTCGCTAATGTGTTAGGGTTTCCGACTTTAGATTTTTTGAATGAATGTGTTAGGGTTTCCGACGATGATGAACTATATTTTTCGATGAATGCATGTGTCGGCCAACGCCGACGCTTCGCTCGACGATGTAACATGTAAAATTGAAAACTTAGTTTTTCCGACCGAAAGCACGCGGTGTGTTAGGGTTTCGACAACTTTAGATGTTTCGCGAATGTGTTAGGTTTCCGACGATGATGAACTATACTTTTCGATGAATGCATGTGTTAGGGTTTCCGCGACGACGCCGACGCTCTCCGATCCATGTAACATGTCAAATTGAAACTTAGTTTTCCTCCGACTAAAGCACGCGTGTTAGGGTTTCCGACGAAGAACTAAACTAAAAACTCGTGGCCCCGACGAATCCATGTGTTAGGTTTTTTCCGATCCATGTATACAAAGAGTTCAATGTAACATGTCAAATTGAAACTTAGTTTTTCCGACGAAAGCACGCATGTTAGGTTTCCGACTTAAGAACTAAACTCAAAAACTTACTTCCCGACGAATCCATGTGTTAGGGTTTCCGGACGCCAAACGTGTTCTCGATGTGCAACACAACGTAAAAAAAAACTTAGTATGTTTTTTTTTTCGTGGATAGATGGCTTCGATCCAAGAGACAACATCAACATGGGACGATGAAGAATTAATGATGAATATTATCCACGGTGGTGGCAATGATGAAGTTGACGATATGCATGTCGACCAATACTTAATGGATTTTGTGCGTGAAAACCTGTAACAACCAGCGCTATGACGTAGGAGGTATATGTGCGATCATTTTGTAAGAATTAATATATATATATATATATATATATCTATATCTATATATAATATTTTCTTCTTTTATTTGAAATGTCATTAATTCTTCAGCCTTCTTCGCATCAACGCCAACTAACACGCCAATAGTAAGACAACTCGAGGGGTCTGCTGGTTGACGGCCGATATATCATCTCGTAGTTCCATGTGGGAAGAGGACAAGTGCTAGGAGAACATGCCAAAAAATATATATACCGACCGCGGTACCTTGTAAGGGAAAGGATCCCGATCACATGTCGGCTATGGAAGATGAGGAAGAGTGCACCTCATATTAGTTACGTCGATGCCGACAAAGATATAACTGGCAAGAGGTTGAATTGAAACCTCGCTTGACACGTATAATTACCACCATGTCATCACCCATGAAGATTTGTGGCTAGAGTTAAGAACTGAGGTATGCAAAGAAATGGCCAAACAATTCAAGTCCCGAAGAAGGATTTGTACACCAACATGTCAAGAAGGCACTCCAAATTGGTTAGTTCCAAATCCGATTGCCGCGCAGACCGTATTGGGACGAATTTGTGGAGCACAAGACTTCAGAGAGGAGGCAATGGAACTTTCGAGAAAGAACCAACAAAATGCCGTAAAAGGAGTACCACCACCACCGCTAGGTTCCGTGTGGATATGCAAGTTCCATTCCTAAGTGGAGACAAAAAGAAGAGGAGCTCCTCGCCAAGGGGATCACACCCGTAAACACTCAACTCGCCCGAACGCACCACAAAGGGCTTCGGGTCATGGGGGACAATTGTGCCCAGAGACCGGCAAGGTAATTCATGGCCAAAAAACTTGAGGAGGCAACAAGAAGATTGATGGACATTCTTCTCGCGAAAAATGTTGGCTTGTTCAGGCCCAATAGAGAGAGAGATGAACTTACATATGCCATTGGGACCGCTGAGCACACCGGCCGAACAAGAGGCAAAGGGGCCGCTCCGTGGAAGTTTGGTTTCCCGCATGACATCGGTACCTATAGAACCCACCGTAGAGAATGAAGGAGCTTGAGTTAGAGCACATGCGCATGTTGGAGCAATATGCCGTTAACGCAGTTGAAGGAAAAGGAAGAAGAAATGCAAGCAAAAAAATGCAAGAAGAAATCAAAAGGCAAGTCCAGTTTGCCAATTGAATGAGTCGCCGCGCAGGCATGGCAGCCCGTGCAGCCACCTCGTCGGGTCAAGGCAAATTGTACAGGCTTCCACACACGCCCAAGTCTTGTTGACACGACCGCGCTTCCCCCGCGGATGAGACATAACCGAGGCTGACACCATGCGAGCCGCACATCCCAAAGGAGGGTGGCGATGCTGAAGGTGGCCACGGTTGTTATCCGATTGACCGCGTACTAAGACACCAAGACTTCACTGGACAAGAATACCACCGGGATTTGTCTGCCGTCTCGTGGATAAAGTGGTTAGGTTACGCCGACGGATCTTGAAATCGCAGAGAGGTGACGGGGATACAAAACTAGAGATGTTGAGAAGCAATTTACGCATGGCGTAAACGGTACATTGTTATTCCCGATGCCGATGTCCGCAGCCGCTCCCGAGTTACGTAACCTGAAAGGATGGCTCCCCCGCAGGATCGTAGTAGTCCCGGGCGGTGCCACGATGGCCAAAGAGCGACACGACGGCATCCCCGGCCGCAGATCTCCAAGGCGCCGCGCCACACCCTCCACCACCACCACACACTCCGGGCCGCCACCCGGCCGGCAGCGTGCAACACCGCCGCCACCACCACCACCACCACCTCCAGGTCGCCACCGGCGCCAAAGGTGCAAAGGCCACCGCCACCACCACCACCACCACCTCCTGTGGTCGCCATCGGGCGGCAAAGGTGCAGCGTCACCGGGCGCCAACGCAGCCCGCAATGCCTCCTCCCGTGACAAATGCAACAAAGGCAACGCAGCCTTCTGGAGCAGCGAGACGAAGAAAAATATTGACTAGTAAACGAAAGCTCATTCCCAAGAAATTGCCTCGTGAAATGAGTAAGGAGGAATTGACGCCGATGTCAAAAAAATAAACAAAAAATTTTTCAAGTCAAGGTGCCGAGAAGGCGGCGTGGAGGCGGCGGGCGCGGAGTTTCTCAAGACCTACTTCCTACCTCAAAACGTGCTTAGACGTAAAATAGCAGTAGGAAAAAGAAAGATAGTAAGGATTCAAGCAAGCCTCGCCACTTTCGTACCCTTTGACCGCACTCTATTCAAGGAAATTGACCCAAAGAAAAGAAAGAAGAGTCAAACTGTTTCCACAACTTGACATACGCCAGACCACTTTCAAAGGAAGTGTTCGATCAATACGTGTTCGAACACGTAGTACATAAAGTTTCTCGCCGGGGTGCATCGCTAATACCACAGCTTTAGAGAGTACTATATTGCTAGTGGTATCGACATGAATAGTGATCTTTTGAGACCCGCAACAAAGAGATGATGACCGCATAGAACCTTTCAATTGGGCCAGTCTATGGGATCCCGATAGATGTTCTAGCCTCGGTACTCAAATGTATGAGCTAAACAGAAGTACCTAGACTTGTGTGCAAAAGGACAAGACAAATTTGGTGTCAGACTAAGAAACCAAGGGGGGGAACGGGGCGATGACGTGATGTGGGTTGATTTTTGTGAATTGCACCAACTATTTCCAATCGAGCCCCTCGACAAAAGCATCGCGCATTTATTGTTTGTAAAGTGATTCTTCTCCTTATTAATACGTCAATATGTCCCGATAATATATGTATGTGTTAATACCATATGCTTTTCTAACCATATATGTAGATCTCGATTCAACATTTTCGAACAAGGAGCGCATCGATATTGGATACATTGATCCTTATATCGTGCACAAAAACCCAAAAAATCACATGGTTTGAAAGTAGACAGCCGTAAAAATATAAAGATGTTCCTCGAGCAACAACACCGCACCGACAAGAGGGTAGTAATGTTCCATACGGATTCAAGTGAGTGTTCGTGAATCCTTGACGATCATGTTCTTCATATAATAACCTTTCTATCTAGGCTAGCTCAACCGCCGTTTACACATGTAGTGGACACTGGATATTGTTTCACACGTGCAACCAAAAAGTCACCACAATCTTTGACCTCTGAGATGGCCCCCGAGAGTGGTACCGAAGATATGATCGAAATAATTCAGGTAATTGCATAAACCTCGTCAATTTTTATATATACCAAGATTTTCAAAACCCTTTGCTTATGTGTTAATTAATAGTCTAGTTTTTTGTTCTATTGTGCGTGGTTTGGGCAGAGACAAAAACATGAACATAACATGACCGATCGTGGCACCGCAACCGAATGTTCAACTATTCCTGCATGTACCGTATATATGGTTACATTAATTCAAGTCCCTATATTGCTTCATATATATGACAAATGACTCTTTTTTTTATCTTAAAGTGGGGTCTACAACAACCACACAAAGGGGAGCAAATATTGTGATTATATTGTTGCGAGAATATCGATAAATTCCACCAATTACACCGAGCATGAACGGGTACGTATGTACATCAAAGTCGGGCTTGTTATTACGCCGTTATTTATATAACTAATCATATCTTATATATACTAATACTTTTTATTTTACTCTAATTGCAGCACGAGGAGGTTAATGGAGAAAAACATTAGAAGAAAAGCATCTGAAGCCATGCAAGAGTCTATTGTCGGATTTATTAATACCTGATCCTAGAGCTTCCCATGAAGTTCTATAACGACACCAATGACGTATGGTTGCCAAAGGATCCTTTCCCCGTGTAATCGGACATGTAGTATTATCTTAATATGTAATCGAGACATGTATGAACAATTTATATATATTTATGCTTGAACAATTACTAATGTGTAATATATATGTGTGTGCTTTAATATATAAATATAAGTGTGTGCTTTTTATATATATATATGTGCGCTTTTAATATATGTATATATATATATATATTACAAATTAATAAGCACTATTCAAATGTATTATATTAGGAATAAAAATGAACAATTGGCACGTAGTGAAAAAAGACCTTTACTCCCGGTTGGGGTACCAACCGAGTAAAGCCTCCGTACACGTTGCGGCGGAAGCTTTACTCCCGGTTGGTACCCCCCAACCGGGAGTAAACTCCCTCTAGTCCCGGTTCCAATACCTTTACTCCCCCAGCGCCGTGTTCCCCGGTTGTATAACCGCGACTAAAGGCCCTGGTGAACCGGAATAAAAGGGATTCTGTACTAGTGCGCGAGCTCCTTCAGGGCTTCCTCAGTGGTAGGAAACCAGAAGCGCTCTTGACGATGGGGATTGCACTTCCAGAGACATGGTGTGTGAAGCTTGAAAGAGCAACCCCTAAACTACGCAGACGTCTGATACCCTTATGAATGGCCTACTGCCTTGTAATCTTCAGCCAGCATGTCATGTTCTTGTAGCCCTGAATGATACTGCCCCCTGATACCTCCTACTCCCAAACATATGCCTACGTTTTTGTCACACGTCTCACTTGTAATTTGCTGCACTAGATAAACATATCAAGTCACAAGATTCTTTCGATCAGCTCAGAACCATCGTTCTTATACGTATTCATGTGCGTGGATAAAGAAATAGTGTCATGACTACGACAGCACGGGGTGCTATTTGCCTCTTTATATAGACCCACGTTTATATGCCTCACCTATGTTGGCATACATGTAGTGCATCTTGTATATATGTACACGCACATATATATCTGTGAGTTAAGCACTGTGATTCATCTCCAGTTGTTCGCTAGAACCATACACATTATAGTCTATATCTAAGTTGTATATAGGTGTTTGCTCTGAGGAATTAATGCAATAGTCGATGATCTTTTCACTATTTATTTCTTTCTTTTTAGTTTCCAGAATGGAATGACTTTTAATGCATCACAATGCTCGTTTCTCACAATTCAAAATTTTGTACAAGTATTTGAATCATTTACCAATAAATTTGATTAATGGACTCATGGTTGCTTAAACCCAAATTAAACACGGTGTCAGAATTTGATTAGTCAGAGTTAAACATGGCATCCAGACTGCTAGCTAGCTCCAAGAAGGTCCTTTAACTGAATGTACTGTGTTCACCAATCTGAATCTAGGAAGGTCATGGCAAAGGTTTGGAAAGTCAACCACCTCAACAAACATGGCAGATAAGGGGGTGGAGGCAACTCAACAGCATCAGCATGGTCAGTTAAATCATCCATAGCTACCGCCCACACTATACCACACAACCAATCTATAATGTCTCGACAACGATCACTATAGAGTGAACGGATGCTATCGGTCGCTATAGAGTGATCGGACGCTTATAGACCTATAGTGACGCCTACTTACGACTTATACATACATCAGTTCTCTAACTTTATACACTGATGAACCGATGCTATAACGATTATAGCGAATTTTTTTCGACGCTTATAGATTCGTTTGGTATAGTCTATCCATCAACAAAAGGTGCAGGGTCCTCCCAAAATCCAAGCCCCTAACCTTGAAACCCCAAAGCCGGCAACCCCGCCTATGGCCATGACAAAGTGGATAAGGAAGGCACGCACCGCAAGGTCGCATCGGACTCCTCACCATGGCGCGCACTGCGCAACCCGTTGCCCGCCGAGGCGGGCAGCTTATTAAGAGTCCACCTGAAAATGGCACTCGTTTTCATCATACCTGAAAATTGTTGGTTATTTTGGGAAACATACACACTTGTTTTTTTTACAGTCTTTTAAATGTAAGATGTTGCCACTTTAAAAGCAACATCTAAAAACAATGCACTAATCGGAATATTGTATCTTCCCGCATATCCAGATCGTTGTTTCATTCATTCATTCATGCATGCTAGTTTTCAGTTCATACTTCAGTCACCAAGGTTTCATGCTCTACTTAATATACTCCACGTGCACCGCCAGGTCTCGTATGCTCTTGTCGGCGTCAACACGGCACCGACCAGGTGGGGAGGGCTGGCCCACCTAGAGGCCCCGCTCGACGCCCCCTCCCATCGCTCACCCTCCCACTGCCCGCCCGCCGCCACCGCCTCCGCCCCTCCGCCGGCGCCCTAGGGTGGCATCCGCCTCCTCCCCCCCCTTCTCTCCCCGGCACGGCTTCCAACCCCCCAGCCGCCACAACGCCGGCGCTCCGAGGTCAAACACAACCGCCATGGACGACACCTCCCACCCCGCCGCCTACCCGCACCCAGCCGGATGAGTCCGGCCCATGCCTAGCTCGGGCGCGCCCGCCGCCCGCCACGCCGACCGAACCGCCGCCATCGCCAGGGTCGACGGTCGCGCCAGGCCGACCACCGGATTCTACAGCCGCGAAAGAAATGGGGAGGGGGGGGAGGCCGACGGACACTAATCCGGGGAACGCCGCCGGGCGTCGTGCGGGCGGCCTCCGCAGACGCCGCTCCCGCATTGCCGCTGGGCAACGCCGTCCCCCCTAGCTGGTCAGGCCCAGGTCGGGGGCGGCCCCCGGCGTGGTCGGCGCCAGCTCTGGCAATCGCACCTGGTCAGCGCCCGAAGATTGCCACGTGGCAGCATTAAAAGGCTGAAATCCTGCTATCATTGTCTCTTTTTGAAGAACAGGAGGGGCCGTGGAGCCCCTACTGAAATTTTATTAAATGTAACCAAGCCGATTACAGGAGAGAGTTTACAACTAATAAATAAAAGATAGAAGGATGGAAAAGATAGTTACAGAGCACTCAAGATACAAAGAAGGAAACAAGAAAGATCAGTTCACTCAAACAAGCGCCATAGCCTAGCCATAGCTCAATTTCTGGGAAGAATTTCTTCCTTTGGCTCACCACAAGAGTTGACCAAAAAGTGTGCTTGAATACGTTCAAGCATCTTTGCCAATCGGTCGGGATTCCCTGAAAACAACATCATTGTCGAGGTGCTAGTTTCCTATCCTGACTCAGTAAGGTGAGGCACGTGTTCTTCCAGAAACCGTACAGTGCTGTGGATGGTCAAGTGTGTGACGCATGGAAAATGTCAACCCCTAAACAACACCGATGTCCCATAATCGTTGAATGGCATGCTCGACGTTGAATGGGGAGCTGGAACGATATAAACCCTGATGCTTCTACTCCTCAAACACATGCTCTTTGGTCACGTACGCATCTCATTTTGATGCACTGGTAGACTTAACACACAGGACTCTCCGCATCAGCCAGCAAACATCGTCCTCTCTCTCTATATATTCATGTGGCTAAATAAAATAATGTGACAATGTAGTGTACTGACTCGACCTACATTTTCGTTGTTGCCTCTATATATATGCAGCCTCATATGTACCATGCAGTATAAGGTCCTACTGTCTCTCTCGCCAGTGGTAACTTGCTATGCCACATAGGCGTACACTTCATCATGTACATATATGCAATAGCCAAACATCTCACAGTGAGCCCCCTTATACTGCTTTTGTGTAGATACAGCATTGTGTGATGTTAAGCCAATTATTGCCGCTGTACAACGCTACGAATTATTATTATCTAAGGTTCTTGTAAAAGGCACACGACCCGATAGGGCGAAATGTGGCGACAGGATGGGCCGTGCCGTGCCGCCCAATTGACTTACCCCACAAATCCAAAAACAGAACGAGCAGAACAAAACCCCTTTGCCTTGTCATGCCACCATCAGCAGCATATATAGTCATCTATAATAGAATTCAAGAAAATTTTGATTCGTCAACACAAAGGACATGTATACATCTAAGGGCAAAACATTGTTTTTGTTTTGTTGTTGAGCACCCAGAGTTACACACTTATAAATCTCTCCAGTAGAATCAGGCAGCGATCTCAAAATGAAAACCCATCTCCAGTAGAATCAAACCCTTAACTACTGTCGCAAAAGAGAACAAATCATCCTTTATTACCAGTGAATCATATGTTACAAGTAGTACTACCTAATTTAGAACTTGGCCCCGCACCATTTCTTATCATCAAAATTTAGAAATCACCTCCCAATCCACGTTTGAACCGCCAGAATAGTATTACACATGGTTGTGCTGAACATCGGGGGTGTGATTGTTAGTCCGTCACGACCACTCAAGTGTAGAGTTGAGTTCATGATATGAGTGTGGTGAATGTCAGTATTTCTCTCGACTGTCAGACAACCTTGCTGTTAGTGTCAGCTACTTCAATGAACACAAGCATGTCAGCTGAATTGAGTATATGGACTTGTGAACGACAAAGAACTACACAAGCAATAGCAGCAGATGGAAACGGTTCGAAATCAAGTGATTTGCACATGTATTAATTTTTTTCAGAATAACATGTGGACTTTCTTGGGTGGATGTTTAAGGAGGAATAACGATCATGAATGTTACTACCTCTGATCGCAGCATCAACTCAGAGTCCCCCTTTGGTCCAATATATGGAATTTACCTCTCTATAATTGTATAGTACAAGGATAACTACCTTCAACCTTGAAGGACCGGGCCGGCGCTTAATCGTGAGGGGGTGAATGAGCTCAACTAAATTTTTTCGATTAGTGACCCGTAGCTCTCTACAACCCTCGGAGTAAAAAAACGACCAACACTCGGTATGATCTCGACCTTGATGCGGTGGATGACCTAGAGATTGCTCTAGAGTCACGTTTGATCAACCGACACACCTCGAAACAACTACGGGACAAGCAACAACGCTCCCGCCAAGAAACAGCTCCAAAACTCGGGAATCTCGGACAGTCCGCGAATCACAGGGTCGGACTGTCCGCTTGGTACCGTCCGACTGTCCGCTGCGTGTCCGGACTGTCCGTCCGCAGCAAAACCGGAAAACGGCCAGGAACTGCCTGTTGCCGGAAACAACTACGGCGATCGTCCGCGGATCTGAACCTCGGCAGTCCCAAAGCCAACCCTCGAAAACACACCGTAAATCGCTACCGCTGGGCTTTACCGCGATCGCCCTCAAGGCTGAGTGTCACTCGTTCCGCGGGCAAGAATCGTGAAAACAACTTCTGGAATATGCTCGGACACCGGCCGAAGATGACTGCGCGGGACCGGTCAAGACACTAACTCGGATCGCCCGGTTAGCCACAATGTAAAACTAATGTAGCTTCCTCAAGAAGCCTGGACACACCACTGGTTCGGACTGCCCGGCTTAGCCGACCGCCCGCCAGGCAAAGTGACCTCGACCTGCCCGGGTCCGGGTCGAGACCGTAGGGCCTGATCGCCCGCGCCGCATGCAGGCGCAGCCATTTAACGCCTCTGGCCACGGGCGGCACTTCTCCAAAACGATCCAAACTCGTAATCAAATCGAAACTGTGTCACAAGAATTGAGCCAGCATCTAGGCATGTGGGTGACCGTTTCCCAAAGAAATTTTCGAGTTTGACTCCGAAAGTGAATCAAGAGAAATCGTGGGATCACACCAAGAACACACCAAAAGTCATTCTCCAAACCAAACTGCCGATCTACGTGCTCGTGAGAATTAGCTCAAACCCTGGTGGAATGATCCTCCTCATCGCCCTAGCACGACCGCGGCAAGAAAACGAGATCAAACGATGCCAAATCGAAGAAATCGCAAAGAGAATAGAGGGAAAGCAAACTCGGAAGAACAAGTGAAGAAACAAAAAATCACGCACAAGATCAAACAAGAACACCGCTATGATTCTACAACATATGTCTTACATGTTATAAAATTAAATTAGAAGTTGATATTTATAGATTTAATGTTTAACCAAATCTTCGTCCTGGATAAGTATTACGCCTTGTTGACCAGAGATACAATAACATTTTAGCAAAAATATGGCAAAAACAGGAGAAAAGGCTGAAAATGAAAAGGCGGTAGAGGTATCTGATCGTACAATGATATCCTGATCAAAAAATAAATGATATCCTTGCTATATGGCTGAGATCATTACGTAAATAACTGTCCCCAAAGCACTGCCATTTGAGTCTTGGTTTCCTTTATTAGTGATACTATTTGACTTATGAACTTACTTTTAGGCAACGGGATGTTTAGTTGTGATCAGGAAATTTCATCTATTTCACTAGGAGGTATTGCTACCTTAAAAAGATCTGCTTTTAGTAGTGCTACTAATATGTAAACTGTAATCACAAAGACTGCTCCTCTAAAATGTCATGACTTATTTAGAATGTGTGGAATGGTTCATTCAAACATTCCACATCTAGCTTAATCTGCTACAACAATTGTTGCATGCCACCAGAACTGCATTAATTGTAAGAGCATTACATGCATAATTGGTTTAGCAAAATTTGCTCAAAAAATTATAAGAAAGGGAAAAATGTCTAATTCAACTCTGTTCTCAAGGGTTAGTCCATTACCAAATTTGGGGATAGTTCTATATGAAAGGACTTCCTTTAAGCGTATACTATGCACGCATGATGAATTTCCTAAAGAGAAATGCTATAAAACATATAGTTACTCTAACATAATAACACGTGTGCTGAATTCTGTATTTTATATACACGAAATTAACCAACAACCTAGGCCTCATCTCACCCCTGATGTCTGAACACGACATTCCCTGTTAAATCAGCATCGACAACAACTGAATCTCCATCCTTGATCTCCCGGCGAGCATCTTGTCCGCGAGTGTGTCCTCCAGCAGCCTAATGATGGCCCTCTTCAGCGGCCTCACTCCATAGTTTGTGTCGAAGCCTTCCTCGACCACGATCTGAACCTCTCCATCACCTGCAACTTGATCCCCTTCTTCCTGGCCCGTGCAGCGACGTTTTCCATGATGCCGGCGATTTCCTTGACCTCGACCTTGGTGAGCTGCCTGAACACGATCGTCTCGTCCAACCGGTTCAGGAACTCTGGCTGGAAGTGGCGCTTCATCTCCTCGTCCACCATGTCCTGATCCTGTCATAACCAACGCCCACGCCATTGCCGCTGTTGGCAACGACAACGCCGCCACCAATGTTGGACGTCATGATGATGAGCGTGTTCTGAAGTCCACTGTCCTCCCCTTGCCATCCGTCAGCCGGCCATCGTCCAGGACCTGCAGCATGATGTTGAGCACGTCCGGGTGCGCCTTCTCGATCTCGTCCAACAGGATGAGCGCGCGTGCGCCGCCGCCGCACTGTTTACTGGGGCTGGCCACCCTCCGAGTGGGGCCCGCGCAGCCTGGGGCGGTTTCCGATCAGCCCCGGAAACCGTGTGCTGGTGTGCGAACTCGCCTTCAAGCGTCCAAAGGCGTGGACAAATTTCCTATAACTCTGAGCTGTAGAAGCGGCGGCAACAGCCTTGGCGAGCTCTGTCTTGCCGACGCCGGTTGGACCGGCGAACATGAAGCTCCTTGATCGGCCGTCTGGCCTTATTGAGCCCAGCATGGCACGCCGGATGGCACGCTGACCACCGCGACCGCCCCTGTCTTGCCCGGATGACACGCTGGTGGAGGGTTTGTTCCATGCCTGGAAGCAGCCCGTTGGTTTCATCGACGAGTTTCTGACTGGCACGCCGGTCCAGCTGGATACGATAGGCGGATGTCTCTTCCGTTAGACCACCGGGCCAGGTAGAAGACATGCCATGATCCCTTATTGGTTCACTTATTTCAAAAACATTCAAATAGACCTTTTGTTAGTTAGTGGTTACAGTAACTACATAGGAGAAATCGAGAAGATGGATTCTCAAAAAAAGTCGAAAAAAGATGGCCAAATAAAGGAAAATAAAACATAAGAAAAAATGGATTATGCAATTTTTGTGAGGGTCAACAAATTTGTACCTGCCAGGCATGTCGTAGACTGGCAAGGAACCTGATTGGTCAATTAGGTCAATAGCTTTGTCGGGAGGAAACGATCACCGCAAATTAACAAGCAGCAGCTGCCCAAATTAGCAAGGGATACTTTACCAATTTGATTCGATGCATCATAAAGAGTAAACGAAAGAAAAAAACCTGATGTACTTATGCGAAAGCTCAGCTACTCTCAATGCTTCGTCAAAGCATACTGGACCTTGTGATGTTCCTCATACCGCTCTTGAAGGCCTCTTTAGAATCCCTATGGTTTTCATCAACTGTTGGCTCTGGAACCTTTACAGGTCCAAAAACGTCTTTCCAGCGCCCGCGTCTTTCTCAATATACTTCCTGTACTCATCAATCGTAGTGGCACCAATAATCTGAAATAAGTCACGGACTGATGATGTCAGAAATCGAGTTAGAAACACATATAACACACGAATTGAGAAACATAAAAACACAGGCTTCTCATGCTGACCTGCATTTCAACCTCTTACTAGTGCTGGCTTGAACACGTTGGCAATGTCCATGTAACCATCATTTTTCGTTCCAGTTGCTCCAACTAAAATTTAAAAAATTCATCTATATGAAGAGTAGTATTATTTGCCAGACCGTTTGACCTCGCAAGAGATTCTTCACCCTTGTTTCCAAACTGCCCACGGCAATTTGGTATTATTCCAGCACGGTGAAGGCCAGCCACATCGATGCGGGAGACATAATCTGCCAGGTCAAGAAAAACAGATGAAAAACTATAACAATGCAAACTGTGTACAGAACAAACTGGTGTACAAACAGTTAGCTAATCTGGTTGTATGTTGCCCAAAAAATCATCCCAGCTATTGTTTCAAATAAATTAAAAAAAAATACATATATCGTATTAGTCCATTGATGAAATGGAAACATTATTGACATTTTCAAATAAATGCAGCAAAAATAAACCTCATATATAGTGATTAATACTGCACATAATCTAGCTGCCGCCACCGCGATAAAAGGCCAAACTAGTAGTGAATACGAACTATATATATACCGCCGCTACCGGATAAAAGTTGATGAAATAGAGCTCTTTGATTGCCCCAGGAACATCTCCGGAGTAAGTAATGAGCCGGAAAGCAAGGCCTTAATTATGGCTGTTTTTCCCGGCTACTACCGTCGCTAATTTTGTTAAATCAGTCCATCTGTTTTGTTCCGATCACAGGATCGAACTTTCCTCCTTTGCTAATTTTGTTAAACTCAGTCTTTAATCTTGTTGAGCATCGATCTACATGGCTGCAAACTAATCATTGGCGCAGCCCTGCACCACCGTCACAAAGAGCTAACTCATGAATCACTAATTGATTTGGAGCTCCAAAGCTACAATGTGCTCAAGGCAAATGTCCAATTATAGCGCTTGAAAATTACTTATAAAATCTCCATAACACGTGATGTATAGCTCTCTGAACATAAAAGCTCCAAGAGATAAAAGGAGGTGGAGTTGTAGAAGCTGGACAGAGTAGGATTGCCTTTGTGACTCCTCCGGATGCATGAAACCATCCTAAGCCATATATTTGGTAATGTATTAATCGTGGTGGAGGCCCATAACTGGGGCTGAACAAGGTTGGTTTAAAATCGCTTGCCGATGAGGCCAATGCTCTGTTCACCCAAATGATCCACGGAATGCAGTCAAAAGTAAGCGCGACAGCGTTCTGGAACAAGTCCCCGCTGGTGGCAAAAATTGACTGTTGTTGCTCCAGGGATGTAATCCGCATTGACCTTCTTCGCCCCTCTTGATGACCTGCTGAAGTTATTGCTAAGAACAGGCGAGGGCTTTGGGTGTGCACTGCCTTCGTAGATCAGAAAATGCTTGGTTGCTCGCTCCCAGCCTGGTGATGACTTTGAGAAGACATGCAGATTATTGATGGAGGCCCCCTTGTGCCATGACTATTGTTCCAGCTGGTTATGCTAACAAGGCCTCCAACGTGACCGCCGGCAAGGCAGTGGAAGAGAGAAGGTAAGTCGCGGGTGATCGAAGAGAAGGTGGCAGCCAGCGGCCTAAGAGAAGAAGGTGGTGCCAGCGGTCAAGAGAAGGTGGTGCCAGCGTCGTACGCGAGAAATGTGGTGGTCTCAGTAACGTTATTGCTGCCATGGCTCTAAGTATACAGCCTCTGTGAATGAATGATAATTGATGTTTTTGACTGAAATGATAATGATAAGTAGGTGTGTTAGGTCAAGACACCTAAAATTAACATATATATATATTCATTCTTATGTCACTTTGACATATACATAACTGTAAATAGTCAAAGTGATTTATAATTTGGGGATGGAGGGAGTAGTATATATGATGATCATTGGCTTAGATAATTAAGCAAAGCAAAGCAACACAGAGGTTTTATCAAAACAAAAAGCAACACTGCACAAACGATCGAGTAGTATATAACCTGGAACGCTAGGTAAGCGCAAGATACCAACGAAGTAGTTACGCCGCCGACGACGACCGTGGAAGAAGACTTCACTGGCGCTGGGCGCGCTGGGCCGCAAGCAGAGAACGGAGATGGGGAGGGTGCGCCGCACGGATCACGGGACGGACGGGCGCATGGTAAGAGAAGAAACCGCGACGCGGCAGATAAGGTTGAAAAAAGGTCGTGAAGAAATCGATGATCCCCGCTACCGTTCTCCATTGCACTACACGCCTTTTGGGAGATTTTCAATATGTTGGCCATAGCCCATAGAGCCCAAACCAACGCGCATCGAAAGGCAGGGCCCATAGTTGGAAAATAAAAAATTATTAAGAACATTAGGCTTCGCGATTGTCATCGGGTCGAAAGCCGTGGGAAACCTTTTGCGGCCGGTTCCAACATCACTCGAGCCCGGGCTCCTCGGTACCGCTCTCTCCCAAAGACTTTCACTATGCCGCCGCCAGGTATTCGAGGAGTTTGAGCACCACTCGAAACCATATAAAAGTCATTTAATCTTTGAATTATTACTTTTATATATGAGAGTCGAACCTAGGACCTAGCACCACTGTATTCTATATATAGAGAAAGCAGTTAAGGATCACTTTGAAAAAATTAAATGTCAGCTACTTAGCTGCATCCTGATTGATAGCTTTCTCTTTGGGATAAACAGAGTAAAATGTGCAAACAGCATGGCAACAATAGAAATACAAGTCATGTTTTGAAATGAGACACAGAGGCACAGACAGCAGCTAACTAATCTTTAGTGGCATAATAAAGAGCATACATTATCTTCCAAAAAATCTCAAACACTAGCTATATTCTTGTCCAGGCTATGGTAAGAAGTAAGAACTAACAACAAAAAGGTTCAATCAGTTCCCTTTGCAAAATAAAGCAAGAGAAAGCGGCGCTAACAAGAAATGCTTCCTGAGATCCCACCTTGTGTGAGAGGTCAGCATAGATGTGCCTCTTTTTGTGGGTAAAGCAAACCAAGAAAAGTGTAAGTCTATAACTGGAAAACGTGTTAACACACATACATATACAGCATTATATATCAGCTATGAGATCAACTTTTTATTAAAAACACACAGCCACATTTATGAGGTAAACGGATCACAAAATGTAAGGCAAGGCAGCTTATATGTTGTGGGCCAAGGAAAACTCTAAGAAATGCATAGTTCAACATGACTACATGAGCCGAAGTTAGCTATGTGGGCCAGTTCAACGATCAATCCCAATCATTAGGCCTGTCTAAGTGACTCAATCTTCTTTGGGAATGTTTTCCCCAATCAGAGTGACAAGTTATCATTTGTTGGCTGCGCACTACAATAAAGATTTACAGGCCCAAATCATACGAGACATACTTGGGGAGAAACCAAATTTTTTGGTCCAAAAGAGGCCATACAATCAGCTTGGTGATGTAGTAGAAAGATCACATTTAAATAGATAAAATACCTCCAGATGGCATGCATTATAGTAAATGAACCAGCAATAATGGCCTTTTAACTGCCTGCAGAATATTAGGATAGCAATGCTATAAGCTCAAGCACATGGGGTGTTTTTTAAACAACTCATAAAGAACCCATTAGGATACAATTTAAAGCACTCAGAAAAAAGCATAACAGTGGAAGACTATATGTACAAAGTTGATAAAAAATTAACCAGTTCTAAGACATAGAATGACAGCAGCATATGGGCCAGCATAAGAGTGGTTGCATTAGGCATGTCCCGGTAGATCAATATACATATATACGATACATCCTCTTTTAGTGTAGCTATTCTTGTACAGTGCTTCATTAATTTGAGCCGGCCAACCAGGCGTAAAGTTGGATTGACGCCACCTCGGTGACATAAAAAAGATTCCTGATTGCTTGGCCTAGGGTGGGAGGATGACCCTGGCTGTCAAAAGATCGGCCATAGGGGATCAAGCTGGGTGGGAGAAATCAGACCCTAGTACTGTGTACCACGGCGCCAACTAGTTCAAATACCTTACCTGCATTTCTTTGAATGCAGCATTGCTAAAACAGTGTGGGCTACCTTTGCAGTTTGTTTTGGTGCTCATAATATTCCCCGTAACATGTATCAAAGCCTGGTCTTGGTGTGAGATTTTGGTTACCTCTTAGTTCAAAGTATCACCCTTAGGGAATATAGCTGCAATATGTTGGTCAATATGGAAAACCAGAAATAATGTTTGTTTTTGATAACATTCAAAGTCCTTTATCAATCATATGTCGGCTTTGTGCCCTAGTGAGTTACTAGAGGCAGGTTTATACTCCAGGAGGCAAAGAAGAAGCAATCAAGACCGGCATTTCATGTGCACTTGAAATTGCTTGTCACCGGCTGTCTAAGAAGACCAAGTCAACAATGAACTCCCCAGGTTAGATGGCAACAAGGATTCACAAGACAAGCGAGTATCTTGGTAGACCTTCGTCGTCGGAAGATGCTTCAAGATGGTGGAGTAGATGGTGTGGATTCATTCAGAGCGGATGTCCCTTGCTTTTACTATTTACGTATGCGCTCTAATGCTGCGATACTTGTCACGGAAACTTTAGCCCTCACGCACGCTTTGGTATGGCATGTCATTTCGCTGGAGGTGCCAGGTGCATTTTGTTAGCAAGTTAACTTTTGGTATGTCTAGATGCTTTTAGGTTCGTATCCTAGAGGTTTTAGGCTACGGGTTATCGTTGTTGGTCAGTCAGTCTGAATGTCGGTACGTCCTAAATACTGCTGGAAATATTTCCGTTGCTAATGGAAATGGGAGTGACCTCGTTCTATGCCTTACCTGCATATCTGTGTCACATGATTTCAGTTGTATGCAAAACTCTTCACTATCCTGAGAAGCTGCCCCCTAATGTCGACAACTTTCTTATCGTGGTAATGAGAGGGTGTAATGATATGTGACCTCACTTGGAACAACTGGAGAACCACTGATTTGAATATGTGCAGATTCCCAATTAAAGGATCACGACCTTGTGTAGTGAAGACATACCAGTGCTTGGTAATTCAAAAAGTTCTTGTAACACCATTGGCTAGATTTTTCCAGACTGAGTGAAATCCTTTGTAGATCTCCCTGTGGTACATTATACATTTAAGGCATAAAAATATGATTGGCCAACCCAGTGCAAAAACAGACAAAAAGCACATACTTCAGTGTCATGCATGTGGGGCAATGAAGCCAATCTTAAACATAAGCCCACATTAATAAAAAATAAAAATAAAATAAAAAAACCACCAATCAGACTGCCAACAGTGTTTGCTGATCCCATGCCATCATCGCAAAATAACCAAAAGTATCAGAAAACACACACACACTTGAAGCAGTGTGTGTTATTTTCTAGGATTTTGGTACAAAATACAAAAAGTAATTCCTCTTTTAATTTAGGAATGCAAACTAGGATATGCCGAATTAATGGCGGGCATATTTTTTGCGATACAAATATTCTTTCACCTTTTTACTAAACAAAATGGGTGTCCCATGTTACTTTTGATCTCACAAAGCAGTGCACCCAATATAATAAGTCAATATTAACAGTTATGGGCATCAGGGTTCCTGAGTAAATAATATAAATGTGCCATGTTGTTGATTCAACAAAAACCTCAGCAGCAGCAAAACAGAAGCTTTGCTTCATCAAATCCCTCCCTTCCCCTCACAGAAGCCCAGACAGACTGTATAAAACCATTTTGTACTTCCTAGAATAATTGGAAGATTAAATAGAATATAAGAAAAAGGAAAATAGTGTCTGAGATGAAAATCTAACTCCTTGAACAGATAGAAATAACCTATGGTCAACATCTCAACAGAGCATCCAAAAATCGTTTGTTGACAAGATCATTTTTGAAATCATGGGGTCTTGTAGGAAATTAATGCTAGTGTACGTTGACTCTGGGAAAGAGATCAAGAGAATGTTGTTCAGAACGATTGTAAGAATAGGAGCATATATTGGGGAAACAACTGTCAAATAATATAAGAATGGCTAACAAAAGTTGCAGCCTTCCAACCCCAGAGCGTTGTCAGCTAGGTTCAAAGCAAATGTAATAATGATAAAAGATGTATAACAGGAGTGAAGGGTAAGTAAAATACCAAAACGTTGCAAACTGTAATCTGTACAAAAATAGTATACACCATATACTGCCCCCAAAACAAAAAGCTTAGCCACAAAGCAAAGCATGTAACTATTTGATCTCATGCAACACAATTCCTGATTTTATTTTAAGTCAAGGAATATTTTGAGGTTCTCGTTCTAGATCTAAAACCTAAAATACTTAGAATAAAATATTCTAATTAAATCTCTATTATACAAAAAAGGTCCGTGATAGATCTAACAAAAAGGGCTTCATTTCTATTACATACTTCACACTACACAGAAGGTCTCTTTAATTTTAGTTTTTAACAAAGCAGTCTGTCAGGCAAAAAATATATAACCTTAAGTATCATATATGGATAGGGAAGCTCTCGGTCCTACCCACTGGCGGAGGAGGGTTGGCCATAGAGGGCCCGCACCCCTTTTGCCCTAAAAAAAAAAAAAAAATAAGAATACATGCTAATCCACTAGATGCTAGCTAATTTGGGTAATTTGGTGTTAGGCTCGCTTATATGCATGCAAGCAAAGGAGTTTGCACATCCACAATTGGCAATTGACGCCAATCAACATGCAAAAGCAAAAGAGAATAAAAAACAATAACCTATCTAGTAGTTTTGTATATACCAAATAGTCTGTTATCTTATTTCTTTTTTAGATACAAAATGGGTAAAGAGAGACCATTTCTTCATTTTTCAAGAGAGCAAGAGAGCAAAACCTTATTGTTCCTAGAACCACCTACTCTCGCCAACTTAATTGTGGTTTAATTTTCTTTATTTCGCCCAAAAATTTTGTTTTTGGGCCCATCATTTCATGGAATGAAATTAAATATCTCCCTAATTTTTGTTCAAAAGCGTCATTCCCTCCATTTTGATTTTGGCCCACAAAAAGGACAACAAAAAAGTATTAAAACCAATGCAAATAAAGAAACCAAGTGTATTTTGAAGGTGTACTCATTGTATTTAGGGAATTGGAGTTCCTAAAGCTTGTTTTCCAACATTATGCCCACAAATTGGGAGCTGTGGACCCAATTATGTATTTTAAAAAACTAAAATTTTATAAACTTATGTGTTCTCAGACATATATGCTTGTTTGGACATTTTGATAAATGGCCCCCTTTTATTTGGCTTCAGGCCCGGCCACTGGTCCTACCGACAAAGGATCCGGAGGAAATAGGGGTGAGTGGGAGCTTAGGAAGGGAGTGCCGGGCGTGCCTCGCCAGCGCCGCGGGCTAGTGCGGAGAGGGAACGCGCGGTTTGCCCAGAATCCAGAGAGTGGCTAGGTTGCCCTAAACTCCCAGCCCCTAAGGGAAGCCGGAAAGCAACTGGTTTTTGCTCTTCCCTTACCTAACACAAGCTTCTTACATGTCCTTATATCCCTCTGCGCTGTCCTAATCTTTTAGTTCCAATAAACTACTTTGAGGAAATATAAATATTATAGGATAATAGGTACTGGGCCCACTAATGGGACTCCCATTGCTTGCTGCATTACAATATATATATATGCCTAAATAGTAATTGTAAGACAATGCATATCCCTGTTGTTTCTATTTATTTAAAAAAACATTTGAATCAATACTTTATTTTGCAATCCAACAGATCAGAAATGATCTTTAGGGGATAGCCCCCCCTTTTTCCCCTTCGCAATCTTCTTCAAAAGCGAGGGGGTTTCAGCACACAATTGTTTTATCATCCTTAGTAAATTTATTCTGTGAGAGTTAGCAGTACTCTTTGAATATTTCTACAGATATTTTGATTAAAACACAAATATTGTGACGATTTAACAGCCAAATTAGACTTTTTAATATACAAATTCTCGTGGTACAATTTAAATGACTCTAGTGTGAAGTGGTGGTGGGTTGTACAATATCATCTTCATGAAAGGTTGGCACGCAGATTCTCCTGCATGTTGAAGAAAAAAAAATGCACTGCTGCAGTAAATATCCAGAGGGACTGTAGTATAAAAAGTTTGATCCCTCTAGAGCTCTGAATTCTACCACAATTTAATTGACCTTTTGGGTTTTCTTTTATTGCAGGAATTTTGTGGCCTGTGCAAATTTTTTTCTAGAAATTCACAAATAATTCCAAAAATCAAAGATTATAAGCCCAGAGAAAAAAAATAGCACC
This sequence comes from Hyparrhenia diplandra, assembly GCA_015847255.1. NCBI lineage: Eukaryota > Viridiplantae > Streptophyta > Magnoliopsida > Poales > Poaceae > Hyparrhenia > Hyparrhenia diplandra. The sequence goes on from JADLZK010006902.1 coordinate 26,111, forward strand.
CAATTTTGGCTTGACGAGGACTTTGAGCTTGGGTGGGTAAAGTATTAAGCACATACCACGAACTAGGGTGGGATTTTTCATTAAGAAATAGCACCCAATTTTGGCTTGACGAGGACTTGAGCTTGGGGTGGTTGAGCCGCCGGGTTTAGTTTCCCGATTTTTCCTCCGCTCCAAATTATAAGTTGCTTTGACTTTTTCGCTTATCCATTTTGCTATATATATGTATCTAGAGTTCTAGACATATACCAAAAATGAAAAAAAGTCAAAACGACTTTATAAGTTGGAACGGAGGGGAGTAGCCACAAATGATACTAGTTGCCAGAAGCCGGAAGTGCCTAATTTCAATAAATACAAACCCAAGAATCCAGCTAACTCCCATACAGTTGCCATGGTTGGATTATCAGGGTACTACTACAGGAACTATTCCATAAGCAGAAGGTTCAGAACATTCTATTACACATAGACTTACGAGTGGGAAAAAGTATTAAGCACATACTGCAGGGATCTCAGCAACTTAGAAACCAGTGGGTACTGTTAATTTGGCATCTTCATCAATGATTCCTAGGGAAAATAGAACTCAAGAGCCCAATCATTGCCTCGAGATGTAGAAGCTGGCCAATCAAAGCCCAGATGTTGTCTATGCCTAGGGCTTTTAACTGTCATCATGGAAAGTATATCAACAAGGCCTTTATATTGGTGAACTCAAATAGGAAGAAATTATTTACAAAGTCATACACTTCATTCAATATTCAGCTAGGGCACATGCAAGTAGAGTTGGTCACATGGACATATACATATTGGACCAAGTTAGCTATATGCTCAATTCTATGCTTAACAATACATTAATAGTAATTATCTTCGTAAGGAAGAAACCAACAAGAAGTTTTTCCCGACTTTCAACATTTACTCAAAGTACATGCTTCAATCCAAACTTCAAAAAAAATTTAACCTGTTCTCCATGGTTTTAAGCTATTTTTTGAACTTTCCTGGTTAGATGAAGCAGATCAAAGAATAATCTTTGTGTAATAGCATATTTTCACATCTAAAACCAAAAAGCAGAACTATACTGTATGCAATAATGAAACTTATATATCATTTTCAGATCCACATATAAGACCAGTAATGAAAGGTAGGGTGCACAAAAATATCTGTTTACAGCATTTATATACAAATGATATTACTAAAAAGAAACAGGAAACAAACTAAGCATGGTATCTGTATTATGCAGGAGACCAGGTTGGACCTTTTGCATTTCTAGAATTCCTTCGACCGCATTTCTCATTAAGATAATATTCTCCTCAGATATATCCCTGCAGGGGATATGAAATACAAAGACTGATAAATTCAACTCCAAGGAGAAAAAAATGTAACACACAACATAAGTTATTGTGGTAACTACATTTTATTTTGACGGTTATATTAATATTAAAATAAAAATGTGTTCAAATCATTTATGCTCAAATTACAGCAGCATATGACTGCCATAAAAAATAGAGAATCATAAGTTAACAATCATAGGTTGTATTATCAACAAAAAAAATAAATATAATACTTCAATAACAAAACTTTTACTTAACTAAAGCACTTCCCAGGTCGCATCCCTTCCAAATCGCACGCTTTCGTTGTCTTGCAGATTCCGGTGCGCCAACCAAACTCTATGTCGAAATCTAAGCAAGAAAAAGAGATCCAATGTTATGACCTAAGAAAAGACTAAAACCCAACAATATAAGAAGCAAGTACACCAACAAATCTTGTCTCAAGCTTTAATTGTCTGGTCTAATCTATCTCAAAAAAGAGGTGTAGGGAATTTGAAAATGAGTAACCCAAAAGGAGCATGATAGATAGCTTTTTTTTTCTCGACCGAGAACCATTTTACCCTTTGAGAGTCGATGGTTGATCCTAGATACTCTTACACGTTTATGGGCTTAAGATGTATACAATTATTGAAAACTGAAGCATAGACGTATTTATTAACAGCACGATTCTAGCAAACAAGAGAGGGCTTGAAACTACTCATGATGAATGCCATCACGTATATTGATTACAGGATTCAAAGTCCAAGAATTTCATGCTTGCATACAAAGTAAATGCACACACGCATGTTGGAATCAAGGAGATTGCACCCGATTGGCACTACAATGGTCACTTCAAATATCCTACCTAAAAGGGAACATAAAGTAGAGCTATACCAATGACAGAAGAATGCAAAGTGGTAAAGTCAAGTTGCAAAAGAAATAGTGGACTATTTGTCATACATTTAAAATGAGAAGTACCAGGATTATAACATTTTTGCTTGAAAAATCCACTATCAACAAAAATACACCACACCCCCAAAAACCCACAGAATCAATAACATGTTTACAATCAACATGGTATTCATTAGCCTAGCCATGCAATACCTCCCAGAGTCAGCGATGTCTCAGAATGTTAGTTGATAACACAACTTTTCCTCTTCCCCTTTGATGTAGGAGCACAAATGATCCTAGAAAGCCAAAAAGAAACAGTAGGTCAACTTGCGAGATGGAGTGGTACCACGCGGCAACATAATTTATTACTAATACTCAATGTGGATTACTAATCTTGATCTCCCCGCTGAAGGCCAGAGTATAAGGGCAAAATCAGCAAGTCTGAAAATTGAAGCAATCTGAATGCATTAGAAATAGAAACCAAAATTTACAACCGGAAGCGTAATGCAATTTAACAGTAGACTTGTGCCGAGTGATGTGGGCTCGTAGCTGGGTGTGGAACGAGGACATGCATGGCTTGATTGCCTTGAATAGGCTGCACAGTGGGTTGTGCGGCATGAAAAGGTTAGTCGTTGCAACCTTATTTTGAATTAGTTTTGTAGCTTGCTTCATGGTCATATTAGCTGTCTTGTTAGCCATCAGTTCTAAAGATCCAGTTTGTTAACTTCATTGTTTAGGGCCAGCCTATCAAGGCTCTGTCAGTCTACTTCCCTAATCAAGATGTAGCAAGTATGGTATCTAAGTAAATTCATTCTCTCTTCTCCAAACCCCTTCCTGCTTGGCGTGCCAAATTCTGGAATCACTTCCTGTGATCATGTAGGAGGTAGCTGGCCGCATACAAGTCTAGTGCCTCCCCTCTTTACCAACTGCATATAAAAAAATCCCTTTGCATGCGAAGCAAAAACTACCAAAGATTCACTTGTAGAACATCATCCCCTGACATAATTAGTAGGATTAACCTAGTTTAGGTCAGCATTTTCTATGACGCAAAGAGAAGAAATTACCCAAATAGTGTCTTCCAAGGTGATGAATTTCTTCATTCAGCAACTTAATAGCAGCTTCTATGTCATCCTGACCAGTTAAGAAAAACCAAGATATCCCCAGGTGCTTCCTGCAGAAAAAAATTTGCAAGTGAAGATGAAGCAATACTATATTTGATTGACTAGAGAACTCCCGGTGAAATCATAGTAATGGCAGTTCACAAGCACTTATGTAAATCACTGGTAGAGTTTAATGTTAGCTTCAGACTTTCATCTAAAATCTGAAAAGTAATCTGAATAAGATTGATGTTTGTTTTGTTATAAGTTGAAAAACAGCCTAATGGAATTAATAAAATATCGAAGAACAAATCCAATTTCAGGAATAAAAGGAAATTGAAGTCACGTAATCATCAAAAGTATCACACATGATAGCCTAAATTGCATCTAAATTCCTGTTGAACAGCAAAAAATAAACAACCTTTTCGTGGATAAGTACAGTATTTACAGCAGCCTGTAAGTAGTCTGAGACAGGTTCTTCAACATAATGAATTTCCACGGTGTATCTTCCTTTACCCTGTAGAACCAGATCTTGATGGGATCCGCGTGGCCTCGTTGAGTAGCTAGCTGGTTGGTTCACAGATTAATCCCTTTGGGTCTTGTGAATTTGTGATCACGAGAACCGAATGCCAAAAGCGGACGGACTTCTTGACAAAAAGAATTAAAATGTCAGGGGGGCCTACTACTAGTGCATTTTCATTTTCTCCAAGCTATAATTTCATTGCAAATTGACTTGTCCTCAACAAGATTTAGAGTCAACAACAACTTATTTGTATCAGAACATGCTCCCCTGTTTCTTCTTTACTTTTTAAACATGATGTGAAAATATATTTGTTACTCCCTCCGCTTCAAATTGTAGTTCACTTTGGCTTTTCTAGATACATCGATTTTTGCATTGCACCTAGTTATACACTATGTCCAGATACATAATAAAATGAATGTATCTAGAAAAAGCCAAAGTTGAACTACAATTTGGAACGGAGGGAGTATTAATGAAGGAAGTGTATTATTCCTTTTAACACTATTATGCATTGTGTCTAAAATCTGAATCTGAATGATTAAAAAAGAGTTGACAATTTGGGTCTTCATTCATGGTCAGTATAAAGAGGAGGGAGAATTGCCAAAACAAAAACTATATAAGCCATGGAATTTAAAAACTAGACAGTTGAAATAAAAGGGCAATGAGAATTGGTTAATGAATAGTGGGAATGATTCTTCAGGACAGGGATATATTTGGGAAAAAAAATATATTAGGACTGAATCTGTACATTATATGTGCGTAGACAAAGCCAGTAAAACAACATGAGCTGTTGTGTATGATCTGATTAGCGGATGAGAAAAAGTTAACGAACCAGGATGAGAAAACATAAACATTGCATTCTACTAATTAAAAAATCCCACGCGGAGAATGGACACTCAACTAGTTATGAAACAAAACAATAGAGGCAGTAGGTCACAACCCCCATGTAAATTTGGCAACCTAACCAAGCAAAAACCCCAACTTGAAACAGGGAGGTTCAGTTTCTTCCAAAGAAAACATGGGAGGTTCAGCTCAAGAATAGAGTTGTTGAAGGTTGTTTGAAAGATGCGACCGGATGAATCGCTCTACATCTAAACTTTCACCCCATTTGCTGAAAATATCAAGAAACAAAGAGAAGGATCAGATCAAGACACAAATGATGCAACCACGCATTTTCAGTCCATGACTAAAAGCTGAACTGAATTCACATGTATTCTATCGCTTTGATGTGTCGTGATCAAGGTAGGGGTAAAATCAGCCACATGTATTCTTGCCATCAGTCCATCACCATCGCCTGCTTTCCGGGTGGTGCCTGACACGGATTCCAAACAAAATGGAATTAAGAGAACAAGAAAATCAATGAGACAACCAGGCATCATATCATGGGTATTGCAAAGATTGAGAAGTAGTAATCAATAGTGTACAAAATAGATAAGAGTACAACGCATACAGCCCAAGATAAACACTATTGGCTAACAAGCGTAACAATTAAATTATCCGAACCGGAGATCACATTATGGGGAAATGCCCGAATCAGAACTTACCACCATGTTTTTTCTTTTATGAAACAGAGAGGCAGCCCCCATCGAAAAAACATATATTAAAAAAGGAGTGCCATGGTAGAAATGTAATCTGACAATTTGGACCAAGTTAAGAATCATTAAAAGGACTGCTAAATCCTATGCAGCACTCAACACCGCAGACCGAGAATGACGCTTTTTTCCATTCGAAAGTGCTTCTTCTATGTACATCATGTTTTAGATTAGTCCTAGGTCCTAGCCAAACGGCATACCATTACCACAAGCACAAGTTGAGTAAACTGTAGAACCCCCAAAGGCCATAAAAAGTGGACACTACACACAACTCCTATCCAACAAAAATTAAATCCATTTGCTCTCCGAACATCGACTAAAGAAAAACAACAGTAAAAGTTGCATTTCCTATTGTCGCATTTCCACACTATGCTCTACTTTTCAAAACTGGCCATGCAGATATGTTTTTAATGGGATGTATTTGCATAACAAATTCACAACTACAGAACCAAACTTGAGCTACAGGTGTAAAATAACATTGAATATCTCACTTAAAACCGGGGAGAGCCACAAGCAGATAACAAGTGTTGGCTTACCGCGACGCATCGATGAGAAATGTGCGCAGTAGTCACCCGGTAATGGGGTCTTGAAGACCTAATCCATGTTCGCGATTCCCCTGTCGCCACCGCCGCGTATGAGGTGACCAACAAGAGATTAGTCAGCGCAGCCGGCCGCGATGTACATCTTGTAGGCCAATCGGCCCATCCGACGCCCCGCAGCTCGCTCATCAGGCTCATCACGAGTTGCCGCGAAAGTTTAATGAGGACCAATTGTGATGGTCCTCGCCGAATCCCCATCAGCGTCGCCAAAGACGCGTCGGATCGGCCCCGCCGATGGTTCCTCGGATCAACATCCCACTTTCGCCTCCTCGTTTTTGTTTCGAAAGAAGTCAAACAATTGGAAAATACGTAACTGAATGAACATGTCTGAATATCACATTGTACATCTGTACCACAACGTAATGTTCAGCTGAGACCAAATTCTTCGAATCGTCCCACAGAAATCAGTAAAACAAAAGCCATTGCGACGATCCGCATGAAATGGGAAGACCAAATAGCGACATCTTTTGAAGTATACATCGTAACAAAGAACTCCAATGTTTCACGCAGATTTAACTAATGACAGTTAAAACGGAAGGCGAACACCAGATAGCGCAAATCATTCGAGTAGACATTGTAACGAAGTGCTCTAAAATCCAATGGAGTCCACACCATGAACCATGATTCCACCCAGGAATAACGGATGACAGATAATTTGTGGATTTTAAAGTGCTCAGGAACAGCTCCCTAAAAGCGAACTAGATGCTGCAGAGGCTACTGAATTAAAAGTTTAAAACTCGTCAGGAAGAATTGCGATGCAGTAATCACAGTTTTGGGAACTAACTAGGACGAACTAGATGCAGAGGCTACTGAATTAAAAACTCGTCAGGAAGAATTGCGATGCAGTAATCAGAGTTTTGGGGAAGAATTGCGATGCAGCAATCAGAGGTTTGGGAACTAAGTAGGGAAGGCGAAAACCAAAAACCAACGCGCGTCCATGCCATGATTGGTGTCTGCTAGCCGACCGAGGACAGTTGCATAACTTGCCATTCCAACGCAACGCAAGGAAGGAGAAAGGATGGGGAAGCCATGCCTGTCACGCACGCACCTCATCATCCCGTGTAAGCGTTAGGAGTTGCTGTGTGGGGGCCTGACGCGACTCGGTGGACCCTTCCAGTGCATCACGGTGTCGACGATGGGGGCGTTGTCGTTGAGGGGGTCGTGGTCGTGTCGACTGTATCGGTGGTGACGCCGATGTTCCCAGTGGTCCAGAAGAAGCCCCTGCCCCTGCCGTTGTTGGCGCGGAGGAAGAAGATGAAGTGGCGCAGGCTGACGTAGTCCTGGTCCTGGTCGTGGGTTCCGGCCGCCTCCGGCCACCCACATCCACGGGTACCTGCTGAGGTCCTGCACAGCGGCAGCGCCGTCGGGCCTGGGCTCGTCGCGGTTCATCTGGGTGACGCGGTAGCCGCGGTGGCCGCGCTGCGCCGGCTTCATGGTCAAGGAGAGGTAGCGGCCGTAGGCGGCGTTCTGGAGAGGGCGACGTAGGTGATCCCGTCCACCGGGTTCCAGCTGTGCGCTGCACCCGCCACACCGCGTTCAGGGCTGGGACTTGGAAGTTGGGGTGCAGCGAGATCCCCTCCCCAGTCCGCGTCGGCGTGGACGTACTTGTTTTCACGTCGCGGCTCTCCAGCCGCACGAAGGCCCCCGGGGAAGAACTCCTCCAGCGCCTCCGCCACCGCTTGCGCCATCGCCCGGTGGTGGTGGTGGTGGTGGGGCAGATCAGATGATCGCCGGGTTTTGCGGTGGAGGGATTCGAAATGGGAGGAGCGGCGAGAGCAGAGCGGGTGGTTCGTTGGCAGGACGGTTGCGTTTGGGGAGCACGCCGCTGCGGCGGAGGGAGGCGGGGGTATTGGCCATGGCGTCGGGCCTCGCAGCGTGAGCGTGGGAGGCGGTTGCGCTCGGCCTCCTTCCGCTGACATGCGGGCCCGTTTGCGGGGCGAGGGGACGAGGCGGCCAGCTGGCGCTCCAACGAATCTTCCGTCCAGCTGGCGATACGGCCTCTGCTGCGTAGTGCGAACTCAGTTGGGGATTGTAATCTCAAAAAAAAAAAAAAAAAAACTCAGTTGGAGGATCTATTGCGACGGCATTCCGAGCCCGGCCCACTATCGCAAGCAGCCGCACGAGCCCACGGGCGTCCGTCCGTCTTGCAGCAGTCTAGCACGAGGGATACACTGTCGTGAGCATCAAGCCAGCAAGAAAGCTTTAAGGACGCCACCAACGGCTATGACATTCCATGTTTACATGTCCTGCTATCGTGTCGCCGGTGGCCGCATTTCCATATTTACATTTTTTTACTACAACAGTATGATTTACTTTGGGAGAATTCCCTCATAGCCATTATTATAAAAGTTCTCATTGTCCTGTGCCACCAAAAAAAAAAAAGTTACCATGTCTGACGAGTCACTACCCCTCGTTTAAATAAACCGCTTATAAATTTTCGGTGACAAGGCCACTATTTTTATTCATGTATAACTAGTATCGTGGGGCAAGGTTAATGGGATAACTAAATTTTTATATAAAACACACTTGGATCGCATTTATCTATGAAATTAAACAATAATACTCATGTGTTACATGAGGCAACCAAACTTTTGTGTAACAAAAAAAAAACGGATTAATGGATCGAAAAATATGATAACAATGCCGATGCGCTAGAGTCACCTTTAATCCAAGAAGCAAAGTTCGTGAAAAATGCGAATCACACTTGTGACATGTAATTCAGTCTGACCATTCACGGACCATTGGTTCTAAACAATTGTGGGTTGGTTTTCTTAAAAAGTTGATTTACAAATATGCCTGACAACAAGCAAAATTCAATCTTCGGTTCTGAGCTGAAGGTGTTTAAAAACCATTAGTTTCTCAAAAATTTGAAGCACTGACAGGTATCCTATTTGACCACTGATCTAAGTGATCATTGGTTCTAAAAACAATTTGGATTTTGAAATTCTCTAGTGCATAGCTTTTCAACTGCTCTTCTTCATGCAGACCAATACCATTTTTTTTGAAGCCTGCATTGGTATGAGAGAGCGAGTAGCAAAGACTTACTGGCAGGAGGAGATCTAATTTTGCACAGCATATTATATTATCATATATTATTAGGAACTAATAGATACTTGATGGCAGAAAAATCAAATTTGCATAATTGAAATCAATAGTGGTAATGGCTCCTAGGCACATCAGTGCACCCAAAAACTATTCAGTAGCAATATAATTATACAGGTGTGTTATGGCTAATGCAAATCTCTGCAGATGGACTTACTAATAGGTGTGTTGGTCGCTTCTTTTGTATATTAGCATCAGTAGTGGGCAGTTTGACAGTGCTAGTAGTTGTTAACAATTAGCATCTAAAAAATAATTGGAGTGAAACAGGCATAGAAATTGAAACCAAAAAAACAACATTAGATCAGTTCCAAGAGCAAAAGAATCTCAGCACCAGATTCCACTACTATTAACCGCAAGTTTCCCCTGTGGTTAATATTCCTAGGGAAACCCTATAAAACCCAGGGGAAACAGTATTTTAGATCAGACATCTAGCTGTATCATCATTTTTATAGTTTTTAACAATATTTAGATCAGACATGTGCATATTTCAACTATCATCAGTCTCAGCAGCACACAGCGAATGATTGGTCTGCACCCTTTGTTTCTATTCTTTGATTAGTACAGGCTACTTTGGCATGTCAAATTATTGTCCTCAATGTAGCCTGAAAAAAACAAATAGACATATTTTTCTAATGCATTTTGAGGAAAGTCTAGTGCTATACACTATGTTTTATACTCGTTCCAATAGGTCTATGTAGGTGTAGTCCTGCCATTCCTAGTAAAGTAATTGAACTATTTCTTTTTTCAAAACAACCTGCCTAAAAACAAAAGCACAAGACACACGCTGGTATATTGTCAAACAGGAGGTGAGCAAAACAAGTTACCAGCACAGGTGATAGATTCCGGTTGCCATTGGTCTTATTCGCCTACTACTTGGTACTTGGCATCCCTCCTATATGCCTCTGCTGCTTCATGGTAAAGGCAGGAAGAAGATGGTTGTGTTCACCAGGGCTTCAAACTGGTCAGGACAGCGGCATGAGCAACAGTATACCACATGTTGATGCTTTGAAAGAAATCAAACCTGGCCCCACTGTGTTGCAAATGGACATGCTTATTGGGGCTCCCGCCTTCTTTGAATGATCTTGACAGTTGAGATGAACTATCAGCTCTGTGCGCGAACGTTGTGGTGGAGTTTCCTGAGAAGCCAATTTTTAAAAAAAAAAAAATCGTGGTTATTCTTAATATGAGCAACCTATTTGCAAATCTAAAATATAGATTAGGCAAAGTTCAAAGCATCACCCATATATGAAAAGCAAAACAGCCGGAAATTAAAAAAGGACAAAAATCCTTACAGTAATAGCCATAATAAGCATGGAGCTTTTTTTGACATATAAATTGCCCCCCCTCTAGACAAAAGCTCAAAGCATCAGAGATTTCTCTCTGATAAATTTTCAAGTACAGTGAGTGCTGAATATATGTCTGGCATTTCTCCAACCAAATGATTGCGGTCAAGTCCAGTTAGCATATTGTGGTACTGAGTTGTGCACAAGCCATTTCTGGCAGCAAACGTTGACAAACAAGAAAAAAAAATACCATGGAATACTAAGATATTTGAGGATACAATTTAATTAGCACCAGGGAAGTGTTTTGATTACCTCCTTCCCTAGCTGTGCAATCTGATCCGCTCTTCACGTCTCCATTGTCTGAAATGAACCGTGACAATGGTAAGAAATTCCAGAAACAAAATCCTGCCCGCCCACCACAAGCTTGATTATCCCACACAATTATTATTCTCTTGAGTCACGGTTTGAGATAATTAATAGTCCCAGTCGCCTCGCTGTATTTTCATACAAGACATTTAGCTTTCTTTCAATAGATAAAAAAATAAAACAGAGAGTACACATGATTCTAAAGAGGGGGTGAACATTTGCCCTGCCATCTATGAAGCTGAAAGAATCAACAAAATATCAACCAATCATCGCAGCTAGGGGCAAACAAATTTTGCAAAAAAAAAAAAAAAAAAACATATTCATTAGACAAATACATATACAAACTTTTATTCGATCACATCCGAATAGGTTTCACGTGCTCGGTTTGGGGACAGCATGAAGGGAAGAGAAGGGGGTGCGAATACCTGGTCAGCGTTGGCCGGCGGCGGCAGGTATATGGCGTGCCACCTCCGGTTGGGGAAGAAGACAATGTAGGTGGGAAGGGGTACAGGTGCCACCGCATCGATGGCTGTTGCCATGGCTGATGTCGAGGAGGGCGCTGCTACTGTGATACTGGTGCTCGGAGGTCGATGCCTCCGCTGGATCTGGTCCGCGTACCGCTGGATGGGGTGCCGCCGCTGTCAGGGCACAGGAACCACGGCTGCCGCCTTGTGCCATGCGGTCCGCATCGCCGCCGACGCAGCCCATTGCGGCGGATTAGGAGATGATGATATTTTCCTCACGTATCGATTTGTCCTGCGGGTGATTTTTTTTTCTTCCCTCATCTCTTCATATCTCACGGTAAAAAGCAAGAAAATAATAGGAGGGGTGGGGAGTCGAACCTGTGTCCGCGCGCGTGGCCGAGATCGCACGACGACACGAGTGGAGGTTGCGGACGATTTTTTACATCCGGCAGCGTCAGGGCGGCGAAGCACGTCCGAGCACCGCCGTGTTCGTCGCGAGCAGAAGGGCCGTCCTGGCGGCTCCGACGGGGGCTGGCGACGGCGGTGCTAGGGCGCAGGGCGGTGGCCGGAGGCGGCGCGTTGCTACAAAAAGTTCACCACGTGATTGGAGTTTCCTCGTGCGTAAGCGTGATTGGCCGCAACGATTGGTTTCCTTTTGCAGCGATCGGTTTCCTTTTACGTGCTGTGGCCCTGTGGGAGAGGAGATTAGGAAGCGTTGATTTAGGAAGTGTTGGGGGCATGCAAGGCAATCAAGGCGTTTCCTTGTGGACGGATCGCATGTCGGGGTTCCTTTTCGTGGCGTGGGCAGAATCGCAAGGGGGCGGGGTGGGGCATTCAAACAAATGCTGCACCAAAACCGCCTCCTCTTTGTTTTTTTATGTTGTAGAGATTTAAATGCTAAATTTCGCTTATACTGCTTTTAAGCAAACAACTAAACATCCCAAATTTCCGCTATTTAAAACTATACGCTGCCCAAAATTTGTGCACCCCTTTGATGCTATTGTTGTCGCAGCCTAACAACAACTTAAAATGACCCTTTTTACCCCTTTTTATAGTTGGGTCTTGCACATCAGCCTTCCTCAACTTTGTATCCTCCCCCACTCACGTCGGCTCACAAGAACCAACCCGCCCTCCTCCGCCTTCCCTCACCATTGTGTCTGCGCTTGCCCAGCCCCTGCTCACACCCACATCGCAAGCGAATACCGTCCGCAGGTGCGCGCGCCGGTCGCTCGGTGCGTAAGCGCCCGCCTCGGCCAACCACCGCCCCGCTTCCCCGGCTACCAGCCCACAAGCACCACCGCTGCCCCTGCTCAAGATGAGCCCAAGCTGAAGGTGCTTCGCGGGCCACTTTGATCGCTCGCGGCCGCCGCTCTCACACCTCACGGTGTGGCCGCCGTTGTGCTCGGAATTTGCACGGCCGAGCCTGGGGGTGGCTCGCTAGGCTCGAACGCCTCCGCGCTTCCTCCTCCTCCTCTATCGTGGTCGAAGCTAGACCGAGGGCAGCGGCCTCAATGGTTCTCTCGCGGTGGTTTGCGATTTGGGGGAGAGAAGCAGGAACCTCGAGGAGAAGGATAAGTTCAAGGGAGTCTACAATTGTTCCATTGAAAGAGAGAGGCAGAATGGACATTGTAAGGCCCTCCGTTAAGGCACGCTTAGCGCAAAGTTCACAATAATAGCTTGTAGGAATGAAATTTATGAACTGTGGTGTACATGAGAGACAAACTTTTTCTCGTGTTATACAAGGAACTCAAACTTTTATAATGTCTGTGAGGGATTTCTCCCATTTATTACTTTTTTTATCCCCCAAGTGGTGGTTGTTCATCTGTTTTTCCTTCAGGTTTTTCAATCACTTTGAGTGATGTTCAGAGCACAGGGATTACAAGGCGAGCATAGGCTCGGCTCGTCATTGTAATCTTCTGTAATATCGCTTTTTTTTTTCTCCGTTTAACCAAAGTCCGGCAAAAAAGCCTTTCCCACCTTAATTTTGAGGGGGGAAAAAGCGCTACAAATAAAACCATTTGGCAAGAAACGGCCAAACTCGACCAAAAAAAAAAAAGAGAGAAATCAGCAAACCGCCTTAAACTTTGAGCATCTCAAGCTTTAGCAATCTTGCACAGTAACTTTGTTGTACGCCGTAGATATCTTCATTCTCATGTGTTTTCTATTGAGATGAATACTACATACAGCAGTACTCCTCGAGATAATTGAGTTGGTCCGGCCTCAGAAAAGGCCCCCACATGTCAGTGGAAGCAGGTAACCGACATACGACGCCCCTGTGGATTCCCTTCGAATCGGCCCCCGCCGCGCCGCCGCTTTGCCGTGGCTCCCCAAAGCGTAACCGATCAAACAACCTAACACCTGCTCGCTTCGCCGCCAGCCCATCCCTCCTCCTCGCGAATACCGGGCGGTCACCTGCCCGCCATCGCCATCCCAGCACTCACCACCTCCACCACCGCCATCACCAGGCGAGCGACGATGGACCTCTTCCCCGACGGGGCCTTCGCGGCGGCCGGAGAGCCGCTGAGATGACGGGCAAGTACGCCCACGCCGGCCCACGGGACTCGGGTGGGGGATCTTCCCTGCTAGGCAGCTCCTCCCCATCCCCTGGAGATGGAAGCGGTGTGGCGGGTGGAGCACTCGGTTCACCGGGCGCCGCTCTTCGCTCCGCCTCCCGTAGAGCGCCGCCACGGCCGCCCGCTACCTCACGCTGCCGGGAGACTAGGCGCCGCGGGCCACCGCTGCCTCCTCGCCCGTCGGCAGCGACTCTACACGCCGTGCATGGTGGACTTCCTCCCAGGAGGTGGTCTGGCCGAGGGCGCACTCCGCACTGTGAGACCACGTCCGTGCGCCACTTCAACCGCGACCTGGCGCCAATCCAGTTCCTCGTGTGGAACAGTATGCCACCACTGCTCGACAACGGAGGTCGCAGTTCACCAAGATGATGCAAGGGACGGCCCACTGCCGCGGGCGACCCCGGTACCGAGGCCCCTTCCGCCTGCACCTCAACCGCCTCGTGGGCGTGGTGGCTTCGCCATCCCTTTCTCCTTCCTTGCATTGCGTGGAATGGAATCCTCCCCGATCAAGTTTTGTTCTCGAACACCACCGCGATGCGTTGGTTTTGATTTTTGGCCTTCCCAAAACTCCTGGATTACGTATTGCGCTTTTATGCTTATCATTGTTTAAGTCTCGAACCGGCCCGCTTTTTCCGATACAATTGCAATCATTGCATTTATCCTTGCCTAAGTCTGAAACAGTCTGCTTCTTCTCGATACAAGACTACTCAATGTGTTAATTTAGTTGCATCGGTTTTGATTCTGGATTCCTTCCCAAAATATCTGATTATTGCATCGCAATCTTTATGCTTTCGCTTGCCTAAGTCTCAAACCGTTTCGGGTTTTTCGATAGAGTACAAGACACCAACTGAACCGTAATTTCTGCAGACTTTCTTTTACTAATTCCTCGGCTATTCGTTAAAAGTTAAACAGAGTCTAATCATGGCAACGGAAGGAGTCGTAGTTCAGGTCACCATTGGAGTTCTTTTTTGCTACCATATGCACTTTAAATCATTTAATGCGCTTATTTGAACTTTTGATCGATCTGAATGGTTCTTTTTTCGGATCGATGGTACCGAAAAGAATTTGGTCTCTCGAACATTCAGATCTGTTCATTCAGTTAGCGCCGTTTTGATTTTTTTCCTAAACACAACAAGTGTTCCATTGCAACAGCATCGTGGAGGGGCCGAGGCCCTCGTTAGACTCCCGTGGCGCACAGCGCTGGGCCGGGTGCGTCACCTACGGCGCCGGGCGCGCCGGATGATCCCAAGACGCGCGGGCGAAGCAATGAAGGGAACTTCGACCCCAACCATCACAACCGCCATCGCTCAATTTCAACGACCACCTCGTGTTCAACCCGAGGATCCGCCTGGGCAAATTCGTGGCGATCGAAAGGGGACATGTTCGCTGGAGCACATGTTCGGCTTCACGATGTGCATGCGCCCGCTTTGCATGGTCGGCTAATGCCGCTGGTCACCGACCTGCCTCGCAGCCTAGATCCCATGTACATCGCCGCCTTCAAGACCACATCATCAGGTGACTACTCTAAAACATTCTCTTAATCGGTCTGTGCAGCAACTTTGTAACTTGTTAACCAGGTTCTCACTGTTTCAGCACTTGAGATGTTTAAAGTTTTCGTGCTCAAGTTCAGCTTCTATCTGCCTGAATTTGTTATGCAAAGAGATCAGTAGAAGAATATATGCATTATGTATTTTGAGTAGATCATAGTGTCATAACTGACAAAAGGAAATGTAACTTGGTCATTGTTTTCCATAGCCCTGATGTTTAGTGAAATTATGTAGTTTAATCTTGAATAGTTGTTGTCTGTAGTATCATATACTATCATCTTCTTGGTTTTTGGGGGTTTTACTGTTATCAATAAACAGCATTACAGCATTCTTCTTCCATGCTTGTCTCTGTCTCAAAAGAACATACATCAACAGAAAATATAGCAGGTTCTGGGCTGGGCAAATCATGAGAAGACCCAAGCAAGGAATTCTTCCGCCTGTGTGTGAAGTAAAATACAAAGATCAGGACCACACTAGCTTGTTAATAGAAATGGAGTCAGTAGTGCATATGATAGATGTATATGATGTTTGAGCACCAGTCACCAATGCATGCATCAGAGTTAACAATTGATATAGTTGATAAATAGGATTCTCGTTACATTAACCATGGTAATACCTTTATCTTGTTCGTTAAAAGTAACAAACAATGAAAGAAAGCATGCTGCATGAGATTCCACTGATACCAGTATGCTTAGAGCCTTAGATTTATCACCATGCATGTATCATGGTTACCACAAATTGAGTATAGCAGGGGGCTATAGGCAAAAAGATTACAAGCAGCAAAGAAGAAATGAAACTTCTTGATAGGAGTAGACCTAATGTTGAAGAAGGTTGACATTGATCTTGCTTCAATTGAGTATTGCATAAACAGTTCTCAGAAGCACAACTAAATGAAGATTAAAAGCAGTTGATACCTGCACAGCCAATCATCCGGGGCTGCGTGCATCCTATAAGTCGACCACCATCAGCCCAACCAGCCTCCTTAAGGTACCGATCAATGTACAGTAAAATTTATCAGAAATAAAACATGATAAGAGAGAAAGACACAAATTACTTATAAATATGCTTCAAAGCTTTAGTCTGTCTTGCACTCTTGCTGCCTCATTGTTGCTCCTCTAGTCCTCTTCTCCAACTTTTTGGTTTATCGCACGCATCTAAATGACTGGCACTAGTGTATATGTCAAATATAAGAGCTAGCTTCGATGTGGATCTACACACACAACACGTAACCTATAACACCACGATAGGCGTGTATGGTCAGTGGTAGCCGGTAAACACCACCTCGAGGGATGAAACCATTGCAGAATGGAGTCGCCACAGCTCCATATAGATTAACTGTCCAAGTTCTAATCCACTCACGTATGTTTGGTGAAATCCAAACAGAATACATTGAGAACTAATTAGGTGTACACATCACATCTCATCACCTTAAGGCAGTAAGCCAACTCCGAAAAAAAATCACATCTCTAGAATACGGAATGTGTGAATGCTTGGTATGGGAACCGAACCTAACCACGTAAGCTGTTCGACCAAATGCCACTACGTAAGGCTAAAGACGCAAAAAACGAATAATCCCTTTTTAGACACCTCGATGTGATGGATGAAGCGCCCAAGGACTTAAGGGACTTGAGGGAGTACCGAGGGATCTGCATGGACTTGTCGCCGCGCCTCGGGCCGACGACTCCATGGTGGTGGCGCGTCGCTCCACCAGGTAGAGGATGGCATTGCGTATCATTAATCGGCAGCCGCAGCCGCAGCCTCGGCTCTCTAGACTCGCTGCAGCCAAAGCTACCAATGCAAATGAGAACACCCAGTCTCAGATTTAAACGCCGAAAGCAACGAAGTTGGAGGACAAAGGCGGAACGGAGGAGAAGGTTTAGGGTTTAGAAGCGCCACCTGCACGAGAAGGCAGGGAGCCGGTGGAGGAGGGTAGGAAGATCTACCCACCCTCCTCCCTCGCCGACGAAAGCATGGTGCTCGGGCCCGACCCCGGCTTCCAGAACCTCGACATGGGTGGCCGACTCCGATGGCGAGAGGCTCACGCCGGGGAGAAGTTGGCGATTGAGCGCCAATAGTCGGGTCGGGCTGGGCCGGGCAAAACACATGGCCCATTAGTCCTAATCGCTGGCTTGGGGCATGGCATAGCCCACTAGGAGTAAAGTTTTTTGTTTTCCTATCTCATCTCTTTTTTTTTTTTTAAAAAAAAAAAATCTCGTTTCATTTCTGTTTCAAAAAAAAAAAATTTTTTTCCTTCTTGTACGGTACATTTAATTTTCATCTATAAAAAAACAAGTGAAAATATTTATACCAGTAAAACTGTAATTAATCTCAAAAAAATAGACTAGCTAGTAATGCCTTTTCTGAGCGCGTATAAGTTGAGCCTACGTGTCGATTTGATTGGGCAAATGATTCAATGAATGAATGGATATGAATGAAGGGACGTTGATCCGCTTGAGACCAATGTATGTACCTCGATCTTGTGTCCAGCGAGGTTGATATGAGAGGCCGGAGTAACGAATTGCACGTTGCTTTAAAACGGACGATGCGACGCATCCATTGCTGATCAATTGTGCTTGCGGATTTTGCCACGCACGCGGGCGCGGGGGCATACAAGATGCGCATGCACGGCCAGCGTCCGAGCTGTTGTATGCCACGGCCGGGGCGCGCTGGAGGTGCATGCAGGCAGCCAAAGGCCCGGCCCGGACACACGGCTGGAATGGCCGGCCATGTCGATCCGTGAAATGCATGACCGCTCGTCCTCGCGGTCGCGAGCTTATCAAATAGTCCAGATGTCGCGTTTAAAAGTTTTAAATTTTTTAAAACTTTACACACCAATAGTACTAAACTAGATGTGCTTTTGTCCCAAAATTTTGAGATTGAAACAACTTTTGAAAAAAATTTATATAAAAGCCCAAGCACAACGACGCAATTATCAGGGGCGCCTCTACCACCGAAGCTAATAGCCTGTCGCGCTGGCCTCCCAAAGGGAGGTCTCATACGCCAAAAGCGAGAAAACTCCATCCCTTTCTTGGCATCCCCATGCCGCCACACGAGGGACATGGGGATGTCAAAAAAGGGATCCTATCACTATCAACTAATTTGTTCCGACCTAGAGGATAATAAGCTCATGAGCTTGGTCTTACTTCACCCTAAACGAAAAAGAAGACTTCCATATCCAAGTTTAGCTCAGACGTAGCTGCCTTCTTTTGGGCGTCGTAGACATAGTTGTATTTCCCTTCTTTCCCTAAAAAGCTAATAAATAAAAAAAGAGAAAAGCAGAAGCGAAAGCTCGAGTCGAAGAGTGGAGGTCGCTCGTCGAGTCGATCAGTCCTGTTCATTCTGCCCGAAACAAGTGGGCTATTCATTCCGGTGCCACCTTTGTTCAATTGAGTCCATGTTCTCTATTTCCCAAAACCCATTCGTTCACCGACCCGTGGACCAGAAGGTTGCTTTTTTTCTTTTTATTCTAACTCAAAAAGAAGAGGAATTTTAGGTAAATCAATTGGGAGATGCTTCTAGAGTGTCCCATATGAGTTTTCCATCTTCGATACGAAACTATTAATTTGCATAAGATCTTCTTTCAGCCTTACTCAAGAGGTCCAATAGTGTATGTATATTGGACCTTTTGAGACAATTATACGCTCTAGAAGGCAATTCTAATTGATCAATAAAAATACAATTCAATGGAATTCCTTTTTGTTTTTCTTTAGATTAGTGAATAGCCTGCTAGTTTTTCATTAAACAGATCACATGATAGTCTTCAACGGCAAAAAAGTAGTGCGGAGAACTAGTAAGAATTGTGCCTGCCATCCACCCGTGACGTGGGTGTTTAGATTTCTTATTCAACCATGTAGGTTTTCCAGTTTCATTGAAGCAACCCTTTTCGCTTCAACTAAGGAGAGAGAGGAATCAAATCAACGAGAAATACTATACTGAAATTTCGAAAGGCGGCGAAAAGCGCCAAACAAACTAAGTCGGGCACGCATTGCTCACTTTAAAAGAACTCTTGAACAGTGGGAGGCCATAACCGCCGACCACCCAAGGCGCTTTTTTAAAAAAAAACCCTTCCCAAACTGTACAAGCTTCTTCCAAAGCATACGACTTTCTAGATGTATATGACGATCTCTAGATTTATACCCCACCCAATTAGAATTAGGGGAAATAAAACATAAATGTAGAAAGTTTTCATCATAACATCAGCCAATAGAAGAAAAAAGTCCCTAATTCTGCAGAACATTCTGAGCACGTGAAAAGTGAATAGCCTAAAGATAAAAAAAAAAGTTTATCATTTTTTTTTAACTTAACAGCAGTTCTTATTGCCCCTTTGGCCTTTTTGGCCCATTGTTGTATCCGATTCAACAATTGATACATATTTGTTCTCCTCTTAAAAAAAAAATGGAACTTCCGGGCTTTGGTTTGGTGAGTCGTACGAGATCGTGTTTACATACCTATGAACTTCGCCTCTTCAAATGTATCCGATATATATAAAAATTTTTGGGTGTGTCAACTCTCTGTTCATGTATTTTATTATACATGATATGTATATGTATTTATTTATCTAATAATATAATAATAAATACCTATAAATAAACTTCGATATCTCGATCTCTCGATATATAGAAAAAGAAAATCTCTACATATCTCTAGAAGTAGGCATGTGTAGAGCTAGAAGTAGTATAATTGAACAAGTAAACCGCTAAAGGTAAATCTGATTCTAAATATCGCCTAACAGCTACTAAAAAAGATGTCACTACTGAAGCAAAACTGCCCTACTAAAGTAGAGTGAAATTATCAACTCTGAATGTCAACAGTGCTTGTCTCTTTTCTTTCTCCCGCTTTGAACTTTGAAACAGTGGGCTAGCGCAAATAGGATTGAAAAAGAAAGATAATAAGAAGGCATTGGCCAGCTATTTACTTTTCCTGTCTTCGCCCTGCCAGTTAAAGTTCAGGGTTATGAATGAGCAAGCAAGTAAAGTGGGCAAGCTCTTCTAGAATAAGCCGTGAAATTTGTTTTTTTTATATGAATTTTTGCAAAAGTTGTTTGAATCTCAAATTTTGGGACAATGCACATCTAGTTTAGTACTTTTGGTGTGTAAAGTTTCAAAAAATTTTAAAACTTCTAAGTGTGACATGCAAGACTATTGAGATAAGCTCGCGACCGCAAGGGCGCACGGAGTTTTTCGCCTGATGTCGATCCCCGGTGCGGTATGGCGCTGGTAGGCGCAGCATTTGGTGGCCCTCGTCGACGGATCCAATCTATCGCATGCACATTGATTTGATGACGTAGCCTTCTGAACGGCCGATATGACGTGGCCAATCTATCTCACACCGGCCGGCGAGTTCCTCAATCCAAGGTGTACATCAATGCCTAGCTAGGTCAAAAACAAGAAAAGCGGATTTGTACATCGATGCGTACGTACGTCAAAACAGGACAAGTGATTTTTTTTTTTTGTATAACAGAATGGTGATTTTTACGGTAGCCCAAGTGTGAAACACATATGCTACTACAACTAGCGAGTTCAGTTGACGTCCCCTTTTCTCTATATACTGTAACACATGCTCTGCGTCGCAAGTGCGAGCGAAATACGTATCATGCTTTCAGTTGCAGAGAGAGGATGATCTCTGAGTCCGATCGAGATTGGCGGGGTGAGGGTGCACCGATCGCACCAAACACAAGAAGATGGACCGCTGAAACGAAATCCTCAGCAAGTCTTGACGAAATCCACCACGGGCCACGGCAGCCAGCCAGGTGGGCTTGGCAGGGTGGTGCAGGAAGTGACTACTGTGGGCTTTGACCGCTCTGCACACTGCACCACCGTCGCAGCTTCACCGTCCATTCTTTTCTCCTTTGAACAGGAGGAAGACCGTATTATAGCTTTGGTTGTTGCCATCGATCCATGTCTCTTCTGTAGTGAAGTTCTACTACTGTAGAGGATTTGTCTCCATAGTGTGCAGCAGTGGTAGTCGTCATCGATCCATGCCTGCACATGGGTGTTGGATTTGCTTCGTTCGTCTCCTCTCTTGCGTTGCTGCTGGATGTTGGTGATGCATATCGATTGCGTTGTACTAATTGCAATGACAAAATACTGAGCGAGGCCCAACACAAAGTATCGGCTTCAATGATTTGGCCTACCTATGTGTTGTTTCGTATCGGAACGATCGCAATGGTTTCCTTTTTCTCATTTCCTCTGTCCGTATATTCATAGTTCAGACTCAGAAATGTGCTACCGCTTCTGTACACACTGATCTCTTTGCACGGCGACGTCTGTGTTCGGGCACCGCATCACGATCCGCCATAACGTGTGGCCCATCATGCCTGCCGCTCATGCAGGACCAGCCCACCTACTACTGGTGAGGCCACACTCACCTTGCCACGCCTCTATGGCACGATGACCGAAAAAAGCATTGCATTGCCATGGAGAGATGATGCTCGGGAGGATTCCGTGTTGCCTACAATTTGTGTGTCGACAACCCAAGAAAATATAGTATATGTAATTCCATGGATGGCATGCATATGTTGAACTTGATGATTTCTTGTCAAGGAGGTAAACTCACTTTTTTGTCGGTGAAGCAATGGGTGGGAACAACATCTTTGTAAATACCTTAGCCCCTGTTTGATATTTCTAGCCTGGCTAAAGCTAGAGTTAGTTTTTAGCTTAAATTTTAGCTTAAAACCAAATTTCGCTCTATATGCTGATCCTCGCAAGTTGATAATTAAACGCACCTTTTTAATTATTTTTGCTTCAAAAAGAAGAAAAATAACTTTTTACGCTTGGGCCCTAGCCTAAACTAGCCCTAACTAGCCTAATCTAGCCCCCTTCGTTGATCAATTTGGGGCTAGTTGAACCAAAACTACCAAACTAGCTCTTAACCTTAGAGATCCAAACAGTGCCCTTGTATGTTAGCAACACTCAAGCCCAGCCCAACAACTCCACCAAGGTTCAAAGGTTCACAAGATCACAGCCCACTTATAAGGCAAGAGGCTCAATTCCTCCCAAAAGCCCTGATTGGTGGGAGAGGGAAATTCTCCTTTATAAGGGAGAGTTATGGCCACCTTCCCTTAGAAGGTGGTACTAAACTTGAGTGGCTAACATTGTAGTGTGGACAAACGAACCAGCTAAGCACCTAGGTAGTGTGAGGGCGTGATGGGGAAAGCTAAACTTGTGGTGATTTGTAGAGTGTACAGTCGTGCTCATGAGCGGCCTAGACTTCTACTTAATTAAGTGGATCGATATTACAGTTGAGAGCCTCGATGGGGTCCAAGTGTGCTTTTGATTCGATGGAATACAATTGTGGTTTGTGTCTTAATAATATTAAGTGTTTTAGAATAATTAACATTATAAAAATATATGGGAAACAATATACTAACATATAGATCATGATTTTAGGAACCTAAAAAAAGTTGGTTTCATAATTTTGTTCTCGTACACGATTTTGAATTTGCAATAAACTAATTTAGAAAAACTTTTAAGAAAAGGAAAAGTCGGACGACCGAATCGGCCCAGAAACCAATACGGCCCACGCGGGGAGACCGAGCAAGCATGGCTCCGATCGGTAGCGGCTACACGAGCACGTCTGCACGTTCCTCTGTCTCAGAAAAAGAGCACTTGTCTACAGTTGACAAGACAATGAAGAGCTGCTTCACCGGAGCGCTGCTGCCGCGCGTGATCTGCACCGCTGCGACCGAGCGAGGCAGGGTGACATCCCATCGCCACGGTGACTGGGACGTGTCGGGCAGATAAGGCTGAACACAGCCTGTGCTAGAAAGAAGTTTAATATTTGCCGGTCGTTCGACGAGCATGGAGCAAACCAAATTGACCCAAAACCAAATCACAATTACTAATTACTTTGAGCCCCTGATTAGGTGTGACTCCTGCTGTCTGCGGTGCGAATCGAAAACTAGTAGTCGTCGTTCCTATGCCGCTGTGATCGGTGGACTGGCTTGTTTGCCATCTATATCTAATCGACAATCAATCTACCTCATGTCCCCGCTTGTAGGTCATCTTCTTCCTTCAACCCTCTACGTTGTTGTTCGGCGGCGAACTCCGCCGCTTTTTGTCGGCGTTCTAGGCGGCCACGGTGGTCCTATAGCACCTCACGCAAGGCTCCCTCCCGACGGGTCTTCCTGAGGTGCGCTCGAGGTTCTTCACCGCCACCAGCTCTACACGCCCCTATCGATCCCTAGATCGGTTTGGGCTGCCACGCTGCGGGGTGCTCAAGGTTGCTTGCTGTTGTGTGCAACCTTCGTGGGCGTCCAAGGCTCTCCCCCTGTGTTATGTGGAAGCCCGGCTCAAGGCCAACACACTTTTTGGCTTAATTCGCTTGGGGAATTTAAGGCGCCAATTGCGATTTGAAGACCTCAACATCATGCTTGCCAATAGCAAGAGCGGTGGTGCTTCAATTAGTGAGATTCATGACGACTAACGCCATCCACCCCGCTTTCGCTGGATCACGCTTCCCGATAAAATTAAAGGCCAAGATGCAACAGATGATAGAAGCTACCTGAAGCGCGGCGCTCCTCGAGAGTTGTGCCGTGGGTCGTGGGTGACAAGGTGGAGTTGTACAGGCCTGTCACCGCCAATCTTCCCCGACGATTCATCTACTCCAGAGGTTGAGGTAAGGGATAATACAAAACCTATCTATGATGATTCCTATCCTCAACATGCCGATTATGCCGCTATGCTTGATGGCCATAAGAAAGAAAAATAGATCAAAATTTTAGTGTTGCTGTAGGCATGATTATGGCTAGGTTTGATAAGTTAGAAGGTAGAGCTCCTAGAATAGAAGAGCTTGATGATTATGAGCATGAGTTTGGTATGCCTTCTAATTTTTATGAGAATCAAGCATTATACACCGCTTTATAGTAGAGGGAGTCACGCCCCAATCGCTCCTCACGGAAGCCGATAAAGCCGTTCTTCCACTACTAAGGAAGTGGTTAATAATAAGCAAGTTGTCACGTTTGTCGATGTTCAAGACCGAAATCGGCGAACCATTAATAGAACAACAAACGCCACTAATTGGGGCAGCACCCGTTACCCAACCCACCGAAATCCCCTAGCCAATTTCCTGCTTTTGGCAATGAAACTTCAGCTCCAAATCCTCTTGCCGATATGACCGATGCATTTAATCTGGTAAAGGAAGATTTAAATGAAACTTCAGCTCCAAACCCTCCGCCGATGGTTGATCTGTGACCGACACGATACCACCAGTGAGCCTGGACGCATGTATCCATTGTTGCGTTTCCGGCAACGGACTTGGTTTGCCGGAATTAATAATACAGTAAGGAACAAGACTGATTCGAGCCCGCGAGCGGTGCTATAGCGGCTGACGGTGTGTCGCTACAGTCCTCAAGAAACAAACAAAAGCCCGTCGTGTGGTTTACAATGTCTTATCTATCTAGTAGTAAAGATGCAAGCGGGCTGGCTTGTCCGCAGCCCGCTTGGCTCGCCTCGCAAAAACAGGCCCGCCGGACAACCGCTGCCTGCTTGCTAATCTATTGTGGCTGAGGCAGGCCAGCTCGCTAGTTTAACGCGGGTCGGCTGCAGAACCCGCAATATCCCGCGATACCCCATTCCAGTTCGCGAACGTGTCCGTCACCGCTGCCTTCCGCCACCACCAGATCCGCCGCCACCACTTCGCTTATTTGTCCGCCGCGCCGTCCGGGTATTTTTAGCAGCGGTCATGTGGCATCGGCTCCTATGGGAGGCGAACAGGCTCGCCATTCAGGGTGAGCTCCATGCGGTCGATGCCGCCGCCCCACGCGGGCGGTCTCTCCGGCGCCGACAGAGCCAGTGGTCAGTCGAAGAGCACGGCGATGGCCTGGATCCACATGATGACATGAAGTCCCGCGACATGGCGTCCGCGCCGCGCTTTGCCGATGAAGTGCGCATCAGGAGGATGGCCAGCAAGGCCAGCGGAAGCACTGCCCCAGCCTGGCCATTTGCTTGGACGACTGTACGCACTAGCCTGGCCATTTACTAAAAAAAAACTCTTCATGGACCCTGCTAGGCCTTGCAGGATTGATTGCTGGGCCTTGTGGGTTTTTGCGGGCAGCTGCACGCATTTTTGCGGGAGGCCCGCAAACCTGAAAAAAAAAATTGCGGGCAACGTGCGGCGGCCTGCAGGTGTCTGCAGACAGGCCCGCTTGCATCGTGATCTAGTAGTTAGCTCACAAAAAACGGGTCTCTAACTCTATTTTTTGACTGATTGAGACCGACGATAGAAAACTGTCGTCTCATCTTTCTTTTGAGCAGGAAAAGTCAACTTTAAATCATACTACGTACTAGTTTAAGTGTAATAGACTGCTTGGCCTAGAGACAACCTCCGGTGGATAGTTTTGTAACGTGTGCAATGCAACCTTATCCGACATAATTACCGTACGTGACATTTTTGCGACTTGTGCATGCTTCTCAGTGGAGATGGGCTCCATAGATGCTTTGCACAGCTTTTGCACTTTCTTCTTAGGGCATAGTAAGCCTACAAGACCCAGCCATTGGGAAGATGGGTTCGGCGGACGTGTGGTTGGTTCCCGCCTGCCTCCCTCCTCGGCTCCACCAGCCGGGGATCGCAGGCAGCGTGCACGGAGGACTCGGTAAACACGTCGGCGCGTGACCCCTGCTGCTGTTAACATATGGCCCCACGTGGGACCGTCCCGAGCTGATGTAGGGTAGGGACCACCAACGTGCGAGGCGCCATCCTAGTAGGGACTAGGGAGTGATTGGTTAGTATCGCACCATCCGGCACGGCGCGGTGCAGGCTGGCCTTTGATTGGTTGCTAAGCTTGAATGCTTTTTGTTGTATGGCAGCATGCAGATTCCTCCTCCTTCCCAGCTCGCATGGTACGCAGGATTTGGTCTTCCTCATGATGCAGGCTGAGGTGATACCAGCAAGGTGTTGGGCCCCACTTGCAGTCACACAAAATAATCCATCATGCACCCAACCAATCAACAAGTCTCCATCCCTGTCCAGCCTATTTACAAACCAAACAAGTGCGTATCTATGCTTGCATACTGGTCGCCATAAGCCTGAGGCCTTGTTTGGCGTGGCTTCTTCGTGGCTCCGGCCCGGCCTCCGGAGAGTCCCAAGCAAACTGGCCCTGGGGGAGGAGCCGCTAGAGCCGCTTATCAAGAAAAGGGAGGAGCCTGAGCCGCTTTTGGAGGAGCCTCAATTTCGAAGCCCAAACCGGCCTGGCCCTCTAGTGAAGCCTCTCCGAGGAGCCTCGCCAACAAAGCCCTCGACCCGCCACAATCCCGCATGCCCGGGTTGAATCGCAACCAATCACACCCTATTGAACCGAACCCTCGCTCACCGTCGCTTTTACCGTTGTACCCCCCGCCGCAGCCGGTGAGGCCGGGTTTGGCGCCTCCAAGTGTAGCTTCAAAATGTGATGCGGGTGGTAAACAAGGCCACATGATGTTTGCCACAAACCGATGCTTGCTTATTTGTGTTGCATAGAAGTGTTCATTAAATTGGCCTTTATAGAAACTAGTTATAAAACTTGCATTGTGATGAATAGTTTTCTACTGTGGAGTCTTGAAGTTATGGAAACCTAGAGTATAGCATTGAAGTTCTTTAATCGGCAGTTTGTAATAATAATAAACGGGTGCACTTTTTACAAAGATACTCCTCCTATAGCATTTGTTTAAATCACAACCTAAGTGGTGGTCCTGGGCTTATCTTCGCCGTGTCCTGGAGTGGTGTAGTCACTGGGCTTCTGCGGAGCGTATGTGATTAGAGGATCTCGGGCGAAGCTTCACGTGAACCGCGCAGTGGATCGGGGTCACACTTTATCGCTACGAGGGAGTGGGCTCCACGCACGGGTGAGAGAAGAAGATGTGCGAGCGATATAGATGAGCAACGGCCGGCAGACGCCTGACTGCCCGCCCGCGCTAAGCACGCCATAGGGCACGGGTCCGACATCGGCTGCCACGGGCCGCCTGCATGGCACTCTCCTGCACTGCGTCTCGGGCTGGCCTGTGCATCGCCCATTGTGCTCGTTGCGGCGCCTGCCCAAGAGCACGGGCCCAATAAAATAAAGCAGTCACTAAGGCCCGGGAAGAGAGGGAGAGGAGATGCCGCAGCCTCGCGCACTGGCCGGGCGCCGCGCTGGGGACCGGGCCGGCCGCCGCTGCCGCCCACGCGGCGGGCGCTGCCGCCGCCGCTACGCTGGGCCGCTGCCGCTCGACGCCGGCAACGCTGACGGACGCCGCCGTCCGAATCCAGCCCGCCATGCGCCGCGGGGCCCGACGCGAGGTTGACCAGAGGAAGAGGAGACGCTGGCGCAGGCGACGCCGCCGTGGAGGAGGAGGAGGAGCCTGGCCGGAGAGAGGAGGTGGCCGCTGGCGAGGAGCAGCGCGCAAGCAAGGAGTCTGTCAGGAGGAGCCGCGGAGATGGAGCCGCGCTGGGCGGTAGAGTCGAGAGATAGGATAGGATTCGTGGAGGAGGCGCCGGCCGCCTGCGACCGTCTTTTGCCGGCTGGTTGGTGGGCCGAGAGCGCCGTAAGGAGAGCCGTGAGGCTGATTATTAGTGCCTCTCAGCCTACCGCCTCATCGCTTTCTGTAATCGAAGTCGTGCCGCGGGCCGCCACTGCGGCTCGGTGCGCTGCGTGCGCTCAGAAGTGGCTTCGTCACGCCTGTGCCCGGTGTCTCGCGCGTCGCGGCCGCGCTCGCGGTCGGGCCAAAAATTCCGCGCCTCGTGGCCGTGCCACCGCGTCTCGTGCTTTCTCGCTCATATATAGCGAAGCGAGCCGTAGCTCTCAGAACTCCCAAGGCACCGCATGACCACGCAAGGGTGAACATGGATCACGTGGAGGCCCACGCGGGCGGTCTATGTAGGAGCATCGTGGGCGCACGTGTTCCCCCACGCATGAGAGACCTCTGGTGATCATCAACAAATTGTATAGTATTTGTACTAGTACTACGTGACAATGATGTCATATATAACTCCGCCCAAATCCTCCTCGCGTGCTTCGCGCAGATGCGCGGTAGGCATGCGCCGCTTTCGCACGGAGGCCTCCGCTGGAAGATCGTAGATCCGCGCTGGCCGTAATCTTTCTGGCCCGCCGCCAGAAGACACCGGGCGCTCTCCTTCCACGGCGCGATAAACTTTACAACAAAGACAGAAGGTCGCTCCAGCAAAGCCGCCGTGCCACCGCACGCCGCCTCGCTCCTTTAGCCGGGCCGATGATGAGGACGCTGCGTTCGGTCACGGCGAAGCTTAGCTCGGGTACAAGGAAAAGCCGTGGATTCCATGGCCATTTTGTCGGATCGCCCTTCGCCACAAGACCCTTTCATGTACTCAATCCCATCGCCACGCCAACTGGGCCGGCGAGACGCGGCCGAAGCGCCGCCGTTCATGTACGCGACGCTCTCAAGCAACTCGCTACCGGCCAGCGCGGGCACTGGGCCGGCCATGCGATGTGCGTGTCATCCGAAGTGCGTCGCGTGCTCGCCGCCTGCCTCCGCGGAACTGCTAATCTCGTTCGCCGACGGCAGACGACGACGCCGCTCGGGGCGGTCGCTAGGGCTCCAAAGAAGCGTGCAAGGCGAAGTTCCCCATTCCTGTGTGACGCTCGTGAGTACAAAATTACATTTAGCGGGCTACGCTCTTTTGGAATTTCACGTAGCCGACCGGCAGCTGCCCCACACAGAAAGGCCGCCCGACGCCGGCTTTTCTTTCCTCAGACGCGTTTTCACTTCGCCCTCACGCCATCACCGCTTTCGCGCTGCCGGCCACTTAGGGCGAAGCCTTAGGGCGCGCATGGCGCGGGCCCCTCCTCCTTCCTTCACCGGCGAAATCAGAACCTCTAACTCCGTGCGAAAGCACCTTCTTTCTCCAGCGGGCGACGAATTTCCCAGTCTCCCGCGCCAATTCGCATCATCCAAATGGGTCTCTCCCAGTCCCTCGAGTTCGGCGTGCGCCCGCCGAAGCTCACCGCCGCGGCTGAGCCGCCCCGCCGCTGGCCGACGGCCGCGGCCAGCCGGCCGGCCTCTTTTACACGGCCAGCAGCATGGAGGGGAGGGGAGGTCGACGGCGACGGGCGACGAGCTCCAACCCTAAAGCTATGGCGAAGGGCTGGCGCCCAAAAAGCTACGACGTTTAAGGGCGGGCGGCCGCCTTCTTCCTCGCTGGGTTTCCGTGGGCTTCACGCGCTTCGGGCTGTGCTTGGGCCGTGGGCCGAGGGTGGCTCATCGGGATGGTTAACCCAAATTGCAGTGCAAGATGTGCCCGCCCAATTCTAGTGTATGGAAAGTTATTCTAGTATACTCTAGGTAGTGTTTGGATTGAGGGTTGGTGCCTACCCGCATGAGCCCGCTTTGGATGAAAAACGATGTGGGTTGGGTTCAACCCACATGGGAATATTCCTAGGAGATGCGGGTTGATGCATTCGCCAAAAAGAAGGAACGCGAAAACTCGACCTGCGATGAATCTGCCGCCGTCGTCTCTCGCTCTCGCTCTCAAGGCTGCTCCTCGCCCCTGGCCGATGCATGGCGAAGCGAAGCCGGAGCTCGTGGGAGGTGGCGGCCATGGTAGGCGACCCTCCGGCCGGCGGACGGGACTCCACGGCAGCCGCGGCAGCCCTCCGCTCCGGCTCCCTCGATGGCTCGCGCTGGGAGGGTTCTCTGGTCACGCCGGCGCGGGCGGGCGCCATGGCCGCGCAAGGCGGGGAGGGGGGGCCGGAGGTGGCGCCGCTACCGCCGCCGAGGCGCCATGGCCGGCCCGGGGAGGGGTGGCCGCCGGTGGCGCCATGGCCGCCGCGCGGAGTGGCGCCTAAGGTCACACACGGAGGTGTGCGCCAGACGCCGCCGGCGGCGCTGTGGCCGCGCTGGGGAGGGCGCGCCTGCCGCCGGGCGGAGAGCCAGGCGGCGGAGCCGGCACGGAGGTGTCCCAGCAAGTGGGAAGAGACAAGGTAGAGAGAAGAGAAAAAGCTAGAGTATGACATGTGGGTCCCATAATCAGAAGATGCTAACGGTGTTAAAATTGGCCCATCCTCACCCTCTCAACCCTCACAACCAAACAAAGAACCGGGTCGCTCCAACCTCCCAACCAAACACGACGGGTCGCCCGACCGCAAAGTAAAGGCTCCAACCCAACCCACTTGGCCCCAAACCAAACACAGCCTAGGTAAAAAAAAAATTACTACAAGGATGAGAGATCAGAGATGGCATGTGGCTGGGTGTGTATGGACTCGGGAGGCGAGAAAGCTTCACGAGCAGTCCTGTGCCCGACAACAGGCGCCGACCGACCAAAGTCATAATAACCGAGGAAAAGAAAAGATGTGACTGGCCGCCCCATGCTTGGTCACGTCCTTAGCTTTAGCCTGGGCTGACGTGTTCCAAACCTTTAGTAAAAGTGACACGTTCGCTTCAAGAAAAAAGTTGTAAAGCTACACGTCAGGCTGCATATTATCGATCATCGGCGCACGCTGAGGTCAGGTTTACCCGACGCAGATGGATGGACGGACGCGGGTCCATGCGGCACACGGAACCCTGCGTTTTACAGTAATAATAAACTTTACTACTAGCCACCATTGACTTTCTGTTGCAATTGTAGTACGTAAAAACGTGTAGAGCATGATATTAACTTGAATGATTTTTTCAACTGTCAGTAGATGATACCGCTTCTGTACGCCTAGACGTTTCATGGATCACGAGTGCCAGAGGGCCCGCCGCGCTTTGTCCGCTGCCCCCCACTCTTCCACTCCTCCCGCGTTACCAGGGTTGCCGTTGCTCCGGAGTCAAGAGCTGTGGGCTCCTGCGTTACCAGGCCCACCGGTTCAATAACCGCATGCAGACGTCCGTCCACAGAGAAGGGAAGTAATAATAGCTGATTTATTTATT
>JADLZK010006903.1:0-16825 GCA_015847255.1 Hyparrhenia diplandra
ACTAATCGTGTGTGTGCCCGTGCAAGAGTGACTACGTCGGCTCCATCATCGTCCTCCGGCACCACCATGTACCCATCCACCTTGACACCACGTTCCTCGAACGGCTGCGCCTGTCAACGCTGATGGCTTCACGCTAGTTCTAAGCCGGCGGGGGCACCGCCAGGTCTTGACCCATTCTCATCGCTAGCGGCTAATGCCTCCTTGGCTCGTTGGCCTCTGCTTCAACCATCTGGTGGGAGACCACGTCACCGCTCGGTGCACCTATTCGTCTTGATGCCTCCTCTTCCTTAGAAGGAACCACCGGGTGAGGGACTGCAACCGTCATGGTCTGCCCCTTTGCTTTTTCTCGGTCCGAGCACGGGCGCCTCCTAGGCGGGGTCCTCGGCACCGCGCTGCTGGGGGCAACCATGGTTGCGCTGGCTCGATCCCGAGACAACCACGTCCCAATGTTGTTGGTGTTGTTGAGGAAAGAGGTATCCAAAAGGCATTGTTGGCGCACCGAAACCGCACAAAGCGGCCCCCATTGTTGTCGGGTTGATTTTGTGTCCGGACCCTTCGGTGTCCCTGCCGTTGGGTGGTAGGCCTTAGTGCGTACACGACACCACGCAAGGGACTGTGGATGGTGCCAATGGCATCTAGTGTCGACACCGGCGGCGTCGAAGCAAGCTGCTGAGGAGGGCCAACGCCATCGTGCCCCCTGACTTCAACGACAACGCCGCCACCGCTTCTGACCCGCTCGCGCTTGCATTGTGTGAGGGCGCAACGCCTCCCATCTGGGTTGACCCGACGCTCGACGAGCTCGCTGCCTCACTCGTCGGGAGTCGGTCAACGGATGCACAGACGTAATTGTGCCTCCTGACTTCACCGACAGCCTCTCTGGAGGCACAGACGGTGCTAGCGGACACCATTTCGCTGCCGCGTGCGATCCAGCTTCGACTTCGTGGATGGGGAGACGCCCGAGTTAGATGGTGAGGACATTGTGGATGCGGCTGTTCTGTCGTCTACGCCACGGGAGGCAGACTCAACTACACAGGTGCATTCATCTTTGGAGTAGGGCTTGGCGTCGTCCGTGGAGAGCTTCAACGACGACGGCCTGCCTACGGGGCCAGCACCGCCGGATCACGCCATCTGGAGCATCCGCCTGTGCTGCTATTGGACTTCCCAGACGGCCTCAATAGCGAGCCTATCCAGGTAAGGATTGCGATCCCACTAGGGCTCGGCCAGGCAGACGAAGTCGCCGCAGCTGTGCCTGTCGTGGCTATCCCACGGCTGCATCTGTCGCCGCCTTTATCAAATCTGTCACCCTACCGCTTGAAGAGCCTTCTCATTAAGGGTTAGCCACTGCTCCGGACTTCCAAGCTCCGATCTATCGACGACGATTGGAGGCGTCGGCGTAGATCGAGGCTTGCTGCTAAGTCCGCTTACCGTGACACCCGTCCAGAACGGTAGGCGCGCCGGGTTATGTTGAACAAATGGGAAGGCTATTCGGCTTACGCTCCATCCAACTCGTCAAACCCGACACTGGCAGCGTGATTTCACCATCACTTTGAGGGGACATCCCGTCGGCCAAGAGGGAGATGATGTGGGAGCTCTTCCTCATGATGCGCTCTCGCCGTCCGAGGGCCGCAACAGTTATAGTCTTAGTACAACGCTTCTACTACGCGCGTTAAAGCCGGTGTCCTGTGTTGTGTTTCCTCACTTTGACCTTTGGCACCTCGCCATCGGCCACTATAGGGTTTGTAAGAACTCTAACTTTTTTTAATGCAGTACGTGCTAATGCACGCTTTAAAAAGAGAATGACCTAAAGGGAGTAAGGGATTCACCTGCGGGCCACGGCTACGCAGAGGCGCGTGGAGTTTTATTTACACTCGTTTATCTAAAGACCTTATTCATAACGTGACCCTTGCTCCCACAGGTCAAAGTTTTTCTTTTTTCCTTTCTAGCGCATGTTAGTATGTTAGCCTTAATTACTCAACTGATTTGCTTTCCTACAACTTAGGAGCCAAGGTGCTAAGATATCACATTGAAGTTTTAGAGCCCAATCCCCCTACCCCTCTTGACGATTCGATCCTTGCATTAGTATTAGTACCATGCAATGAACGGCTAGGCGAACCGTATTTTAGTATTACAAGATTCATGGTACAAGATGGGCGACATTACAACATCACCATACTAATCATCTCAAGTTTTACATCTGCTAGTCACATAATGGGGAAACATAACCTGTTCACAAAAAAAAAAAAAAAAAAAAGGAAAAACATAACCACATACCCTAAGGCCTATGTGGCTGTGTGACCGCGCCTTGATTAGCTTCTGGAACGGCTGAAGAAACAGATTTCAAAATTGCTACGAGCCTGATGGCTTTTACACATGTGCACCGATCCAACTGCCACATTATTGTCCAAGATTCAGTTGGGGGACTTCATACCAGAATATGGCAATCATTACCATACTTGCCCAACCACAGATCACATCATATTGCCTGTCAAAAGCATGATCCTTGCAGGAATGCTTAGTCGCAGTATAGTCTAATCACAGAGTCAGCACCAGCAGTGAACAACCATGGTTGTTTAGGATGGAACTTGCAGTCCAAAACCCCTGCAAACCCAAAAAGTGATTAAATGTTGCCTTGAGAAATGAGATATCTGGGGAGCAACATAATATGCCTGTATCAAGGTATAAATATGAAACCTAATAATATTTTTTATTCCAAAGAATAAAAAACAAGTCCTAGTCTGCAATGCCATGATTATCATCTTTGCATCTCTAAGAAAAACAAAGATCAACCGATCCAATTAACACGGTAAATCTAGCAAGAAATAAAAATATAACTATGTATGTAAGAAGCTTATTAAAAAAAAAAAAACCTATGTATGTACTAGTTTCCAACCAAAACAGAACTATACATAATGGTGTATCCTCATTAATGGGTTTAAGACCAGTGTAAAAATCATTGAAGCAGTGACATGCATACCTCTTCCATCTGAACTAGAATGGCCACGAAGAATTTCCAGTGGTACAATAAGTGGGTTCTGGTTAAGATCAGAATAGACCATTCCATGACATACATAGGCAGTACAATCCTCGGATGATGAGGCAAAAAGAGGGTACTTTCGGTGAAAGGTAACACTGGAAATATCCTTAGAATGGATCCTGAAATTGGTATTTCAAAACTTGAGATGTAAAACTTCCATTATGTGACTAGCAGATAACTGTGGGAATTTTGAGATTAATTGGCCATCATGAGGCAGTGGACATAATATTAGATGTTAATGATAATAGTAAAAGTGCAAGCAGTAACCACAACAACCAGGCAACAAAACATATGGCCTATGTTTTCAAATATTGCAACATGTTTATCAAAATATTGAGTTGGCATAAAGTCCTCAAAAAACGTAGGCAGAAGAAATTAAGACAGTGGAACACATTAGACCATGAGCAATCTAAGGGTGTGTTTAGATACCTTTGGAATGCAAAGTGCAAAATGTCAAATATTTGCTGCAGCAAATGGAAAATGCTAAATTTTTCACCTTGGTGTTTAGTTACATGCTGAAAATTTAGCCCTGCATACACAACACATGCCCCATACAATTTTTTTCTCTTTTGGGCATCTTGAGTCCCAAATGCAAAATGCCAAAAATTTTGTTGTTTCATATCATGGTGTTTAGATCCATTTTGCAAAAAGATGAGCCAAGACCCCAAAAAATTTGGTAAAATCATGGAACTAAACAGGCCCTAAATATATTTAAAGATAGCGGAACACATGAAAATCAAGTTGCATCCTATAATGGTTTCCATTATGTCTCCAGGGAAGCAGACTTCCAGCATCTATACTAGTAGGGTTTTCATATAATATGCAGATAGTTTAACAGTGCCTATAATGGTAACCTTGGTGATGCAATATGAAGATCTTGAAAAAATACTTGTACTTTTTATTTTCAAAAAGGGATTGAAATAAGAGAAGAGCCATACTTTAGAGTCTTGTATGGTCTGGTAGATAGATCAGTATCAAACCAGCATAATTTTCCATCTTTGCTTCCAACAATAACATTATCACCTACAAAAGAAACGTGAAGTAATCACAATACTTACACCACCAATATTGATACTTTGCTACCAACAGATGCAATCAAATAGAAGCAACTAGCTAGAAGATTTCAAAATTCACAACAAGTGACCTACCACCAGGATGGATCGAGATGGAAGAAATCTCACGGAGACCTGACTCCAGCTTCTTTACCAACTGCGCTTTTTGGAGATCATAGACCTGAACAAATTTCTTAGTGGCAACAAAGAAAATCTTCTGACTTGGATGGAATGTTGCAGCAACAGGAAGGCCTGGCAATTTGCGGAAAGGATGGTGCGAGTGCTTTTTCGTGAGCTGATGCAACAATACAGCTCTTGTATCGCGTACATTGGAATTAAGGTGTACAATCAAATTGGGAAATCAAAATTATGGTATCATTGGTTCTGACTATTGAATATTCAATGTGACCATGCATGGGAATATTCCTACAAATGGAGAGATGCCACACTTGAAAAGAAAAACGAAACCAGAACAGATGGAAATAAAACAAAATGAACAAGACATTATTCATAAAGGATATCAGTTGGCACAACTGTGGTGAAGTAATCTCCCTTGTAATGCCACTCCACATTTGATACGGCCTAAACAAGAATAAACTGGTAAGCAAAGAAAACAAGCTATTAGGTTCAAATAGTAAAAAGGTAAGTTAAAATAACCAGACCTTTTGATGAACCAAGGTGATCCCATCAAGTTTTTCATGCTTCATCCACCTCACAGCTGGTTTCTTGCCATCTGTTAAACAGTAATAGTATTTTAGAAGACTGAAAAAGGTGGTGGTAGAACACTGGAAACATTGATTGGTTATCCATTCAACACACCAGTATCATCTTGAGGAGCCATTTCATCAATCTTGAGCAGATCTTTTACCCTCATTTGCATTTCTTCACTCCCCACCTCGGCATTAATAAGTAGCAGGTCATGTCCACTGGACCAAATAAAATGAATGAGAAAAATACATAAAGCTTAGATAAAGAAAACATTGGCTAGAATAGCAAAGGGCTTACACGACAGCAGCAAGAATAGGCCTGTCAGGTGAAGGATTCCAGGCAATATGGCGGACATCACCTCCAACGTTCCAAACTTTAAGACAGCGACCAGTTTCAACCTCCCAGACACGAATTGTACCATCAGAAGAACCTTCAGAAAGGAGCAATTGTAACTTAACATTGTCACACTCATTTTTATGAAATGATATTCTAAAGTGGAGAAACCTGCTCAAGTTAGTTAATCTAATATAATGCAGGTTAACAATATTCCATGTGTACTAAAACAGAGCTCCCGAGTTTAAGGTCAACTTAGCAGCAGGCCAGCTGCAACTATTTTTACAAAAGCAATTTTCCTTTACTACTTTTCACATATCATACTATCCAGTTTATAACCCATATGAGAACTATTTAAAATATAAATAACTTTCGCGTAATAAATTACCAATAGTTAGTGCCACCATTTGAAGCCATAAATTACAGTGCATGGAGAAAAGATGATGTCAGTACAACATTACAGTTCTCATTGAATTAGTTAATATCACCCCATTTTTGTACCAAAACGTTCTGTGCGTGTATATTCAGATAAATGCAGAAAATAAATAACAATGGTGCATACCAGATGCAAGCCACTGCCCTGAAATTTCAACCGAAATGGATTTCACAGGACTCGTATGGCCCTTGAACTCAAGGTAACAAGTTTTCGGGTATGGCCTCAAATCCTTTTTACTTGGTAACTTGGGCTTCAGTGATTCAGGATCAATATTTATCTGGCATAATCAAATGATTGGCACGAATTAGAGACAAATATTGTCTTTTAAAGCAATAAATGGCTAAAAAATAATGTAGGGGCTAAACTTACACGCTTTTTGCGGGTTCTAGGGCATAGATAAAGATCTAGACACCGATCAAAACCTTCCCTCAGTGCCTTCTCATATGCAGGTACACTTCGAAGGGACTCAAATCTGGTGAAGCACACAACTCAAAAGTCAAAATTATTCAGACAATATAAGACAATGGACAATAAAAAAGAAGATAGTACCGTTTCGGAATGAACTTTGGGCGATCCTCCTCATACATAAGCTGGTATGAATCTATTTCCTCTTGTGTAGGAATGTATTCAATGGAAGGATTATATGACTCTTCATGACCTGGATACACCATAAAGAATCAATAGCAAATTATATAGTACATGAGCATTAAGTGAAAACATGTTCCAATAATTTCTCAAAGATTGTTATAGAAGTGACTAATGCTGAAAATGGAATGTCAAAATACCTGGCAACTTAGGTTTAGGAGGAGGAATGTAGCTCAAGCCATGCCGCTTATTGTCTGCTGTATCAGTTTCATCTCCCCATAATAGATACAAGTTATTTTCCTCCTTGGGCTTGTCAAACTTTATCCATCCATTACGAATGGCTCTTACAAGTTTAACAACCTACCACCAGAATGCATGAGATCAAAGGTAATCCAAATAACTTAAGACGCAATACAATCACAGAGCAGTTTAAGAAAGAAGATCCAAAACAAGCTCTGTGATTACTGACACCCTACAAAACACGGATACTTCTGGAAACACGCGTATCGCGTATCCGATACGCGTCCGATACGGATACGCGACCGATACGCGGCCGACACGTATCCGCTGAGTATCGAATTTTTATTATTTTTACAAAATTCGGATACGTTTTTCCTGATACACGTATCAGCTGGGGATACACGTATCAGCAACAAAGGATACGGCCCAGCCCAACAACAGCCCAAAAAAAACACACCAACATCCTATCCTCCCGTAAGCCCTACAGGCATCCCCATCCTCACGCGCCGCCAATATCGCTGGCGTCCTCCCCGCATCGCGATCGCGGCGGCATCGCCGCTCCCCGCAGCGGCGTCCCCAGCTTCGCCGCCCGCCCGACCACCGGCGTCGAGCCCCTTCGCCCGGCGGCCGGCGACGAGCTCCGGCGGATCCGCCCGTCCCCCCTGCTCGTCCCTGCTCGTCCACGGCCGTCCCAGCTCGTCGCCAGCCCTTCCCTGCTCGTCGCTGCTCCTCACCGGCCGTCCGTCCCTGCTCCTCGCCCGGCCCGGCCAGCCCTGCTCGGTGAGTTGATTTCCGGTCCCCAATCCCCACCGTTTGCTTCCACTTCATCTTCCTCTCCCCACCAGTGCCCAGTTAGTGATTAGGTTCTTGTTTCTTTGCTGGCAGTAGATGGCGTCTCCAAACTTGAGCAGTGCTGTTAGTGGAAATGCAAGTGGTGTCTGCTGGTGGATGAATTGCAGTGCCCACTGAAGAATAGGAACTTGCTGGTGGATGAATTGCAAGCCTAAATGCCTTTTATTTCCTACTTTCCTAAATTTGAGACTACTATATGACTATATCTATATATTTGAGACCTTCAGACCTGCTGTCTTGTAGTAATAGCACACTTAAGTAGTTATTTGAGACCTGTTGTCCTGCATTTTTTATTTATTTTTAAATATGAAACGTATCCGCGTGATCGGGTTTTTGGGGAAATTGGCGTATCGTATCCGTATCCGATATCCCGATACGATACACGTATCCGTATCCGGGTAATTTAGCTGACACCATTATGCAGGATGCAAATACATGATTTTGTCCTGTTCAGAAAAAAAAGAAGCACCACAATAGAATAACCGTAAGTTATGTAAGCTCCCAAATTCCCTAGTGAATGCATAACCGAGACACAAAACTTGTGACTGCATACCTAAGTCGCCTGCTACTTCCTAAACATGTGGTATGATAAGAGGCCCTTAGGTGGGCTGGTGTATGCAGAGGGATTGAGCCAGTAAACAATACTGTTACATACTACAGCAATATGCCCAAATTCCTGAAACAATCAAGTTTAACTCTAAATTAATTAGTTACAATCATTAAGATTAGAAGATATGCTTGCAGGTTACAATGAAGCGATAAACAATGAAACAATCTAGTTCCACCTTTCCCAACTGTCTATTTCATGGGTCGTCTCTCGTCCTTGGCAGACACCAGCACACTGCCTAGGCAACCAAATATCTTCCAGACATGCGTGATGACATGTGCCTACAACTACATTCTTTCAAATGTTCTCTAAATGTAATTCTGGGCTATAAATAGACTTGCACTGCCTATGCAGGTGATTACCAAGACAGATTACCACATAATCAGTGCAGCAGGACAACACCACTACAAAATGTCAAGCCATTGCTTAAGTGCCTTTTATTTGGTCAGTGTGGTCCCAGATTTCAAAAGATTCTAATTACAACTTTAAATGAAGTAGTATGCTGAAATTAGGGGGCGGGGGGTCAGAGAATGTTAATCATCATACAACAAAAAGGAAAATTTATTCATGACTATTCATTAGATCATTGCATAACACTGCTCAATGGGATAAAATATTTAAATGAATCAGTATAGAGACCTCAGAAGAACTCAACAATAAGACATTCATGATCCAAGCAGTCAGATCTCTTGGGAAAAAAATTGAAACCAAATAAAGAGAACAGTCTAAAAGAAGAGATAAAATGGATGATAAACCTTCTTTTGCTCCCACTTTGAAGGTACAAATCGTCTCTTTGGCTCAGGAGCACTAGAAAGCGGATGACCTTTATCCTCGTATTCAAACCAATCAACATAATCCTAGAATAAAAGTTAATCAGTATGCCAATCTGTGCACTATAAACATATGGAGAAACAAAAATAAATCATTTTAACCGTAAATGAGCAATCCATTTGCATGAATCTGGATAGCATTCATTGGCACCATGCATAATGAATTCAAAACTATATAAGTACATGTATAATCATGTACAAGTCAATCGGTTATTATCAGTGAAACTAAGTTGTAAACAGGTCACATGTCAGCAAGAAATAAGCAACCATTACACATTGTACTTTTTTTTGCGAAGTACACAGTACGACACAGACTAACGACAGAAGGAGATCTAGTATGATAGTTTTAACAAAACTCATGCAAGTGTCCAGTCATCCACGAATATAATACTAGACTGTTAGATGATCATTTACTTAACATCTAAACTTAGCACCTTGAGTAGTATATAGATAAGGATTGTAGTACATACTGGATATGGATCAACATTGGTATGTGGAGTCTTTCCCTTTAACAATCTACTAATTATCTTAGCCTCGTCCTTTGTAATCTGAACCTCCTCATCATTATACTCATCATAGATCTTTCTCCTACATTCGGTGACGAAGAAAATAAATTATAAGATAAGTTAAATGAGCAAGAAAAATACTACCAAATGCAAACAACTAAATGGTACTATGTGTAAGGACAAAGAAATTGCACAAGGTAAACAGTCAGGTGCCTCTGCTAACTGGCACAGGGAGATCCAAATTTTCCATATCTGAATAATCACATGGTGCTCAGAGGAGAACGACCAATGATGAGTATAGTCTGGAGCACTGAATCAAAGTGACTGTCAATAACTTGTTTAATCCATGTTCTTAGAAAAAACAATAAATGTACTAAAATGCCATGCAGCTAAATTGAACCACACAAACAATGTCCTGATGTAAGATTTAGAGTACAGAAATGTCAGCTGACTAAGCCACTTGACAGCATTGAAACTCAATTTTTTATATTAGGATAAATTTAAAATTTTAAGGTAAATGGTCTTAGTGGTAATAACCAAAAAGATGATCAAATACAATCAAAATATAAGAAGACCGATGTGTCAATGTATGACGCTAGGATCTAACAAAATAGTAAGGCCCAATCCCCAAGCAGAATGAGCCTACAATTATTTAGCAGTTCTTTTACTTTCATCCTCGCTTCACTCAAAATGATCAACCTAGAGCTGCTAACATTTTGGCTATTAAGTATTCGTTTGCTTCTAACTTATTACTGTACATGTCATGCCAGGTCTAATCCCGCATTTAAACAT
The DNA here is from genome assembly GCA_015847255.1 of Hyparrhenia diplandra. Lineage (NCBI taxonomy): Eukaryota > Viridiplantae > Streptophyta > Magnoliopsida > Poales > Poaceae > Hyparrhenia > Hyparrhenia diplandra. The sequence goes on from JADLZK010006903.1 coordinate 9,976, forward strand.
TTTCGTCACACAACCACTGTAATTGGTCCAGGGTGGAAAGTGGAAACAAGGATTAAAGCTGAAAACTGATACAAGCCATTGTTGGGTAGGATGATAACTCAATAACAGAATCTATGTGACACATGATAGATGTCAGCATATCAACCAAGCTCAGATGAAACTGGCACAAGATTACCCACCAATTACAATTAATTTGCTGACAGATTTTAAAAACACTCCTTAATAACAGAAAACCATGCCGTGGCCACACTCATCTCCAATTAGCTCATTCTGCTTAGAGATGTTTTAACTCTGCAGTCTATAAAAACACAAGTTTGGCTACAATTTGTTAACACCAACATGCCAAAAATACAAGGGGGAAATAGCTCAGCAACATCCCCAAAGATGTGTAAATTGGACATCAGCTGCCAATGTGAACTTGATAAGCTCCAGCACAACTTGTTTATAATATGCTGATGTTGTTTTCCAGCTTACACAATTTCTGTAGGGTTACCGCCGGAGCAAATTATCCCAAATAAAATACTATTACAAATATACATGGCATTATAAGTATCTTCATGACTATGAGGCAATCTCAAAGCTTAATTATTCATCCATCCAAGCATTAGAAGTGACTGCAACAGAGCAAGTTCAAGCCTTACCAATTCTTCGCATCATCTGCGTTCCTAAGGTAGGCTTCAATGCGCCCCTCCCTATCACGTTTCTTGATCTTCCTCCCATCGATGTCATACCCAATGTGCTCCTCGTCCTTGTACCACTCCAGAGGCACGTCCCCCACGGTATTCCTTGGCGCTACCTGCAGACAATACGAGATTTAGCTCATTTTAACCTCAAATACTTAGAAAAGCAAATATGGAACAAGGAAAAAGTCTGCAAATCAGTAGCTTAAGCAACGGAAACACTAAGAACGCAAATGCTTCACCTCATCCTCCGAAGAGTCGCTCTCTTCCGCCGCCGCAGCCTCGTCCGACTCACCGTCGGAGCCGGAGCTCTCGCCGCTGTCCTCGAACGACACTGACTCCTGCGCACAACGCAAAACCCACAAAAATCACTCAAAAATAAAACGCCGAAATAAAATCAGGGCAAAGGCATAAAAAGAAGCACTCCCACCTCATCGTCATCCTCGGACCAGACGCCCTCGCTCCACGAAGAATCGTCGGCCGAGAGGTCGTCGCCCTCGTGCTCTCGGTCGCTGTGGCCCATTTGCGGCGCGGCAGGCTTGGCGTGCTAGCGTGAGCGGCGGAGGACGTGCTAGGGTTTTAGCGCAGCAGGGATTTGCTGCGCGATGCTAACTGAGAGCAAAATCACGCGGGGAACCGGCTCGTGGATGGGCCGGGCCACTGGCAAAGAGCAAACAGTTTCCAAGCCCTTCCTAATGGGCCCTCCCCTCACGGAAGCAAAGAGCAAACAGTTTCCAAAATAGAACAAAAATATCCCGAACGCATCGTTTTCTACATTTAATCCGACTGAATTCGTACTTTCGGACAAGTTTGAGTTCGGTTCGAAATTCGGAACATAAAATTGAAAATTAGAACAAAAACGGTTTAGAGATTTTTTTTTGGACCGTTTTCTAATTTTCTACTTTTAATTCGGAATAACCAGAATTCAAAATTCGACTTGAACCAAATTTGGCCCACTACAAGTCTAATGATCTTAGAACAAAAAAACTGTATCTCTTTCATATGATCTTGGATGAAGATAATTTTTATATGAAAGTTGTAGCTATCAACGAGATCTACAACTTTCTAGTTTTTATGTTTTTCATTTGAAGTCATTAAGATGTTCAAAAGAATTAAATAAAGTTTCAGCAGTAGAATAACCATATCGTGTAGGACTAACTGTTATGTAGTTGGTCTCATAGGTCAATATTTCATACTGATATTTCGTATACCAGCCAGTTCAACATAACCCTACTTGAATTAGTTCGTTTTTAAAATTCTCGATACTTTCATTTTTGTGTCCTGCTTTATCGCATTCGCTTTTGTTTTTGTGTTCAAATGTAAAAGTAGAAAATGGTCAAGTAGTTTTTCGACCGTTTTCATCCTTATAGAGCTGCCCTTATCCCCGATAGCAACAAGAAATGATATATTTACTAAGTTGTTAACTTACATAATACTGTACCTATGGAACTTTCATAAAATCCTCATTAAGACTAAACAACGTCACATGAGATAAATGATATCTATGTATTGTGAGGAATTATGAGTAAACACATATATTAGAGAAATATATTTAGGGTGTTTTGTTTGAGAAATGGATTAGTTCATCATCTTCACACTCCCCAATTTATTGTTTGGTTTGTGGAATGGGTTGATGAATATCACCTCATTCTTCACAAGCTAATACTCCCTTCATTCCAAATTTTATGACATTTAAAAAACATAAACCGTCTTATATAACAAAGAGAGTAGTTAATACTAGCGTAAGCAAATTTAAGATTCATGATACACCACCTCTCATCTAGAGATGGGTTTAATTTTTCAAACCAAACAATCTTCCTGTCGTCCATTATGGTTTAATCCCTCAAATCACTATTCCTCTTCGGGACAGCCCCATCACATTTATCAAGTGAGCCGTCCCACACAACCAAGCAGATAGCTGAAAATGGTTGACAAATCAAGTGTCTGTGGGTAGGCATGCGCAGGAACATGTCAAGTTCCCAAAGCGCGTATTCAGGTTCGCATAAGCTCATCAAGTGAGCAGTGTTATTAGACAGTAAAACTTAGTTCTGTAGTCACAATGTTCTCTATGTCGAACCAAAAATAAACTATGGCGCTATGGAATAAATCCATAAGCACAAGGGAGGAAAAGAACTGCAATTCTCAAGAAGTACAAGTATCAAGTATCACGTATCCTTGTGGGAAATCCCCAAAATTAGTTCTACCACCACTTAACTCTCATTATCACACTTCTAATCTTGCAGTTTTTCTCGCGGTGTCACCTATATCTGAAACGTGAAAATGGAGCTAGCAGATGCCTTAGGATGAGAAAGTCGAAAGAACATTCTTCTTGATGATAAACTCGTCGGCCTTCGAGGGGCTGATGGACTGCAAAAAAGGAAAGAGATATGACTATGAGTAACCAAATCTGTACAGTGAGTTGTCACAAAAGCGAATGTTTGATGAGACGTCTTGAGAGGTAGTGGTTTCCCACCTTCTCCAACATGCGTTCAAGCCTCTCGGTTTCCTTCTTAGTATACTCGCTGCCTTTCTCTAGAATCTTCTTTGCAATGGTTACATAGACCTTCCCATGCCTGATTTTGCCACAAGGAAAATTCAACTCACTTTAAAACATCCTTACCACGTTAATTGAGATCATTAAATAGCTCAAGCAAATAGGCCAATAACTGAGGCAAGAGTTTTACCTTGCAGCAGGAGTGCTAAGCTTAGCTGCCTCCTCCTCCATACTGGAGAGGACCTCCTTCCGCTTATCACTGGAAGCACCAAGGAACTCCTTAGCCAGGACATCCAGACTTGCTATGCGGCCAGCCTAACAAAACAGTGGAGCCAGAATTAACATTTTGACTGAATTCACAAATGCAGTATTGTGCATATGTAACCAACCTCTGAGGTTAGTTGACCCTTTGTGTCACGGCTGGTACCACTCTTCTCATTAATGAACTTGACAAAGTCACCCAAGTCCCTACCGCCATCATAATCTTCACCAGCTTTGTTTCCCTTTGGGAAAAACTTCAATGTAGGAAATCCAGTAACTCCATACCTAAAGTGGTGTCACAAGTACAGTACATTGCATATAGAACACGTCAGAAGTAATAAGGTGTTATTTGTTGAATATAAAATACTAGTGACTCGTATTCACAGGGAAACAAGATCATGCCCCAGTGCTAGGTAACACAAATAGGGAAACAAATGCAGATAAAGTATATGTGGATGGAAGACACAGAACATACTTCTCAGCCAAATCCCTGTGTTTGTCAGCATCAAGGTTAGCAATAACAACTCCTTCATCTAACTTGAAAACAGAAGCCACCTTCTCATACGTCTGAAACAAAGAAGATTATGATTTGACATATCAGAAACGATGAAGATCGCTAAGGGTGATTACGAGAGTAAAACCACAATAGAATGTGTCACGAACTCAAACAAGAACTATGTACTAACCGGTGCAAGACTCTTGCAGTGACCACACCTGTACATAAGAGAAGTACATAATCCATTAGATTCACTGAGCAAAGATAACAGATTGATGGCACAACAGATACTGGTTAACCGAGTAACCTACCAGGGGGCATAGAACTCAACAAGGACATCTTTCGATTCATCAAGGACAATTGAGTCAAAGGTCTCTGGGGTCAGCACCACAACACTTGAAGGAATTGTTGCCAGCTTTACATTTGTGCCTGAAAAACCCCAGAATCCAATGAATTTAGATATTGATTAATTGAGAAATATGATTACTTTGATAATGCATAACTTTGTTAATTATTTGTGAAAACTTGAAATCTAGTCTGTCTCTGTGAAGTTCTTCTACACAATGAGCATGTTGAATATCAAAGAGTGAAGCTGCTTGGTAAAACAATAAATTCACAGCATTCTAGAGAACAGGTTAAATTCCCACCTCCTTCAGTATTAACAAATTCAGCAAGGGCATCTGCAGTGCGTTGACCTTCATACCTAAATTGTCAATAGAGTTTCTGTCATAATTCAGAGTTGGTAAACAAAGGGCATGGAAAAATTTAGAAGTCGTGCACCCTCACTTTTTGGGCTCTAAGGATCCTTTTGGGAACCATTGGATTGTTGGATACCCGGAAACTCCATACTTGCTGCACACACTCTTGTGCTCATCACAATCAACCTAAATGAACCAGAGTTTAAGATAAGTGAAACCTATGATTTTATCAAACCACAAAAACAGCAGAAGGAAATGTCATGAGCCAAGTGCCAGTAATTTTCGGCATAAAAGGGCAGAGAATATCTGAGGAATGATGAGAGATTCATAAGGGAGAGAACCAATTTAATTCTTGTACGATAGTTATACCTTAGCAATCAAGACAGATTTAGCTTTCTTAAAACTTGCACCGAGCCTTTCATACTCAGGAGCAAGCTTCTTGCAGTGACCACACCTAAAACAAACAAATCAAGCAGATGACTAAAATCAGATTTTATGAAACGTCGACCCGCTGACACACAGAAATAACAAAATCCAAGTACAATTCTATGTTTATTGAATTCCAAGGTACTAAAATATTGCAGAAGATAAAACTGCGCTGGCTAAAAATACATGGTCAAACCAGAGATCCCACTTGTTTTGTATAGCCAAACCTACCAACTAGAAGATGAAGATATGTGATCTACCACAATTTTACACGCAGGAGACAAAAGGCCAAATATTAAGACGATTCAAGTGCATATATGCCGCCAGTCTGCGAAGCCTATAAAATGATCAATTTACTACGTGAATTAGAATATCTATCCACAGCAGTGTTGCTTCTAGCGGATCCCACAACTGATTGAGAAATTTTACAAGAAAACCACGATTTCTGACCACAATTCGAACAACTCGAGAACTACCGCCTCATCCATGTCCGCAAATACCCAAATTCCAGGACCTACCGCTGCAGATCCGATCCCGTATTCCCGTAAGATCGATCAAACTACAATCCATCGTGGTGGAGAACAAAGGGAGCGAGGTCGAACCAGGGGGCGTAGAACTCGACGAGGGCGCCGCGGTCCTGTCCGACCTCCTTCTCGAACGTGGATTCGGTAAGGGCAACCACGTCGTCGCCGTCCGCGAGCGCAGCGGGGGGAGGCAGCGAAGGCGGCGGCCAGGAGGAGGAGGATGGCCAGGGGTCCGCGTGAGATCTGGGAGATCGCCATGGCTGGGTCTCTGGGAAGCAGAAGCACCAGGAGGTTTTCGTGAAACGGACGAAGGGGAAGTCTCCTGCTACTTCGTCCCCACTTGTGTCGTTTTATATAAACAAGAAATAAATAAATTAGAAATACAATTACGCCTTTTAAAACATGCAAATTTACCTCGTTTTTTTAGGTAGAATGCCGTATAAGCTAAGATCTGCGTCGTGCAGCCAGCTACCTCTTCAACGGTGTGGATTTAATATCAAAATTATTATTTATAAAAATTTTACCTATTTTTTTTGGTCAGTAAATAACTTACCAAATTGTGATTCACAATTACTACATATAAATATTATGATCTTGCAAATGAGATTACAAAGGTGCTATGGTAATTTGGAATAGCCTCAATGGATGTGTTTTCTATTGGATTTTGCCAAGCTTGAATGAGGTTATGTTTCTAATCAAGTAAGAGCTACACCTTTTTGGTGTTAATTGGCGGGGGCTTGAGGGCTCTCTCATCTCCTCGCCCTGGCGCGAAGTAATTTTTAATGGTTGGTCCGGATTGTTTTTAGTTCTAGTTTATCAGCGAGTATGTAGTCTAATAATCCATTACATACTAATACCTTAAATCCAAATAAATACAGTTAGGTATGCCATTAAATATATTTTTTTTTTTTTTGAAAAAAAAACATATGTCATTTTTTATGTATACATATTTGGTATATCATAGATATAATTTTTCTCATAAATATGATTAGGTCCAAAATAGTATTGGCTTAAAATAAAACTGATAAAACATTAAGCTTTTCAAACTAAGAGAGTAGTATTTTGTAGCCTTGCCAAATATATCGAAAATGTATTATATAAATGAGCTTTGTTACTATGCTTGGTCGGAATTGCCCGGTTACTACTAGGATTAATTTCAATCGTTGATCTAAAAATTGCCGGTTCCGTTGTTAGTAAGGGCACTCCAATGGAGTATTAATGGTAGTTTTTATCTTTATTAAATAGCTTTTTATTTAAGTAAAATGGTAATA
>JADLZK010006904.1:0-32297 GCA_015847255.1 Hyparrhenia diplandra
TGAATTCTTTAAATCAAATCATAATAGGAAAATCCAGTTCATATTATTCTTCAGTACCCGCCCACACCATTTTTCTCAAATACATTTTTGCTAAATATAGAAGTCTTATGAAATCCTTGACTATCAGACCCTCTCCTTGGTAATCCCCCTTTGCAAAACATTGTATTGCATCATTACACCGCTGCATGCTCGTGTACCATTGCTTGATATACGTGAAGCATGAAATTAGACAAGCCTGCATGGACGGGCTTGCACACCCTGTTCGTATGTTGCCTTTTTAGAAGTAATACCTAGAGCTTTCATTAATTCATAGCAGGATTACAGCAGCGGATGCTAGACAAACTAGCCAATCTGGTACAAAATCAATTCAAGAAAAGGCGCTCAGGGCGATACCTAGTTGCACATTCATGCTGCTATAGAAATTGGCCTCTCGTGCGCACCATCTCACTTCAAACTCCATGAAACTCCTGCCTTGCTCTGAGATATCATAGCAAAGACCTCCAACCGAAGATTGAGCAGCGAACTGCTATTCAGCGGGTTTGCCAGCTCACGGCTATCCACCGAGGATGATAAGCTCCGGTTAAGCTCATGTCCAGAGCTCTAGGCCTTCCTTCACTTCGGCTGGTAAGCAGCATCCTGGACTCCATCAAACCAACAAACTGCCAGCTGTCACTGCACCTTCCTCATCTTGGATGACCACCCCGGTCGACCCGAACAACTTGTCATATTGAAAGCAGCATCAGGGTGTTAACCGCCCAACCACTGTTTTGGTTTCTCCCATCTAGCCTCACCAAGCTTCATCGGTTGCATACCCTAGCGCCCTTTGGTTTTGAGGGAGGAGAGTTCTTCCATGAGTTTTGCTATATAACGAGCCGTAGCAATCGGGTTCCCAGATTTTTTCTCCAATGTCTACGTCCAGACCCGTCCAGAGGGCCCATGCACCTGAAATGATCATGGCCGTCGTAGTTGCATTCTTTTGTAAAATCTCCGCTGCCCATGCCCATGGAGGTGGGTTGGGTACCTCTTACCCCATGAGCCTCTTCATCTCTGCCAAAAACCTCTTAGCTAGTGGGCACAGGAAGAAAACATGATGGAGAGTTTAAATCGTGTCACCGCAAACCTCACAGAAGCTCCTCCCTTCTCCAGGTGTCTCCTCTTAACTCGACTTTTGACAAGGAATTGTGGAGACCGCCACCAAAACACCCGAATTTTCAGAGGGGACTTCGAGTTTCCACAAAGCACTCCATACCTGACCGTTTGTCGATGGCATTGTCTCACCTGACTCTGCCATTCAGATGCCATTTGTTCTGTTTCAGTAAATGGTACTTAGGCCGCACCGAGTAGAAACCATGTTTTCATAAAGCCCAAGCAAGAATGTCACTATCCATTCTGAAGCTAGGCCTAATCTTCAGCACTTCCGGCATCAATAGCTATGAATGACCTTTTAACAGCATCAACACCCCATATCCTTGTACAGGGATAAATAGCTCGAACACCTTTTCTGCTGTAGCTTTAGGCATCTGAACTAGGAGTTTTAGACCCCCCACCCCAGGGACTAGTTTTCTTCCCACACCTTGATGTCACCAGGGCCTACCCTCTTTTGATGATCCTAGGTTCAAAACATCTCTGCCATACAGGATAGCCCTCCAAGTCACCGAGCTCTGCTTTTTTTTCTTGGTTGTCGATAGGGAATCTGAATTTGGGTAATATTTTCCTTTCAGCACCCTACACATAGCGAGTCCGGTCTCATCAACAGCCGCCACCCTTTGCTTACCTAGCACTGCCTTATTGAACAAACTAAAATCTTTAAACTCATTCCTCCATCTTTCTTGGATCTTGTCATTTTCTCCTTAACAAAGCCAATGTATCTTGTTTTGTCCAGTGAACTTCCCCCACCAATAATTGGAAACCACAGTTGGGCTTCTTGCATATCACCGCAGAGAGTTTAGCATGACATTGCATAAGTCGGAACCGTTTTGAGCATTAGCCTTGATCGGCACTTCTCTCTAGTCACACAACTGAGCTCTCACGTCCGCCTCGCCCCCACCATTCCTCTCACCCGCCCATTGACATAATTGAAGGCCTCCGAGCACCTCGTTCAGCCGTCGTCCCAGCAGCCCTAGGTACCGTTCCCCAGCGCCTCCGTCGAGATTTGTAGACTTCAGTGAACTGCATCTTTACTCTCTTGATCACAGTTTTCATCGAAGAAGATAGCCGACTTGTTCTTGTTGACTAGCTGGCCAAAGCTCTCTTTGTTGTAGACCTGCAGAAATAGCCTACCCTATCAACACCTTTCTTAGATGTTCACAGTAAAAATCAGGCACAATCATCAGGGGAACAAAGGTGTGATATCCATGGGGCATGCCTGCTCACTCTCACCCTCTTGACACATACATGGAGGGCCTATATTTTGAGCATATTAAAAGCCTTCTCGTGCACAGTTCGATTTGCCTAGGCTGGAAGAAACTCGCCGTTGCCGCCGCTTCAATTCCCATCGCGTGCGGTGTATGTCCCTAGTTCCGTCCTCTGTTGGGCCGCTTTGTCAGGTCATCTTCTACCCCGTCCGAGGGAGCGGACGAACCGTTGCTGCGATCCACCTGCGTCCCCGAGACCCAGCAGGCGCCGCTCCACGCCTTCACGACCCGGCCTTCTACGCACACCCCGACAACGCCTCGCGCTCCCTTCTTGTCCACGATGTGCGCCACCCAAACTCCGCCTCCGCAGGCGACCGGATCACCCGGGCCTCCCCGAGCCCCAGCGGGGCCACTATAGAAGGGCGCAGCCGCCTCTTGCCTCCTGAGAGCTCCTAAACCCTGTTGCCATCTCCTTCCTCGCTCTTCTCCATCGCCCGACCGCAGCAAGTAGCCGCCTTGACCTGAGCCCGCGACACATCGCTAACCGACCACCGCGACGTCGAGCACCTTGCCGAACCCGCTCAGCGCCGAGCAGCTCGCTTCGACCCCAACGTGGCGTTCCTCACCGCGGAACCACAAACACGTCATCGCCTTTGTGTCCGCGAGCCCTTTGCTTCCTCTTCCTCGAGGCACGCCCGCAAAGCCATTCTCGGGCCGCCATCGCCACCTTGAACCCTGCGTCCTCACCATCCTAGCGCGACCTTGCCGAGTTGTGCCCTAGCAAGTTGACGCCGTCATCGTGCCTCGCCTCATTCTCGATCGGGCCCCGATCTGCGCAGCATCCGCCAGGACCGGCACCACTAGCTGATCCCGGAGCCGCATCGATCGCCCGCCAAACCTGGAGGCTTCAAGCGCCCGGCGCCTCCGGCCTCTCGCCTCCGCCGTAGCCTCCACCATCGACCGCTAAATGCTAATACTTTTTTTTGTACATATAGTTAATCATACTTGCTATTACTTAACTCCGAATTCCATTTTGAGGTGGGGAGGAAGTACTTTGGGACCAGGTCGGCGGGGTTGATCGGGCCAAAAAAGCCGGTTTATTCGGGGCGAAAAATCCTTTCTGCCAGACCCGTCCCACTAGACATGTCGGGACTTCCTCAATTTTCGGTGAGCCGAGGCAGAGGCCCGAGCCGCCCCGTGTGTTTTATAGTGTAAAATAGCTAAAATTAACATTTTAGAGTCGGGGCTCGGGCAAGATTTTCTTTGGGCAAGATCTTTGCCTAGGCCCATCCGGTAAGGTCAGGTGGGCGGGCGGGGATCAGGTCGGGCCTGGGCCAAGCCATCGCGGGCTAAAAATCTTTCCGGGTATAGAGGCGAATGCATGGTGGGAATCCAAAGCCCAACCCATGAAGCTTTGTATTTTTGTGTTTTTTTTTGCGTGACCCTGACTTGGAAGTTTTTTTAATGGGTACTAGATAATCCATAAAATTGGCCTTGGGGGTGGGATCGGGTCAGCTTGGCTCGTTCCCATGCCTGGTGCCTAACTCATCATGAAAGGTATGTGAGATTTTGCCTGGCGATCTTTTTACCGTCTGTTTGGTTGGAGGGAGGGGATCGAACACATTTGGGTTGAACCCCTTTTAGGGTGTTTTGGATGAGAGGCCGAGGGATGGAGCCGACTCCACCGAGGAATATTACGCTTGCAGATGTGGGCTGGCTCCATCCGTCCAAAGTCGGGCGGATCTGAGCAAAATCCGCGGCGCTGGTTCCGCTTTCTCGGTCGCAAGTTTCTCCGATACGGCCTCTGGCGCGGCGTCTGTACATCCAGAGCCGGTGCCGGCGACCTCGATCTCTCGGCGCCAATGCTGCGCGCCCTCACCCTAGTTCCACGCGCGGCTCCCTCTAGGTCATGGCGAAGCGCCAACCTCTAGGGACAGCGGCTGGGCCAGGCGGCAAATGGCGGCGTCGCCCGTTTAGGCCCGCGTGTGCATCCTCGAGCTCCGCCCGCCAGGCGCGCGGCGGTGCGACCTCTAGGTCCACCCGGCGGCGGCGTGCGGCGCGACCTCAGCCTCCCCAAGCGCGACACGAGCGCGGCGGCCTGCCACGCTATCTGAGCGGGGCGGTGGGAATGGGGATTGCATGTGATCGCCTAGTCACGGCGTTCGGGTCGGCCGGCGGATGGGAACGAGGATCGCGTGTGCGCCGCTCAATACTATTTGAGCGGCGAGTATACAGCAACCGCGCCCCAAATTAACATGGATGTGAGTCCAAGTTGGATTCCGGAGACGATGTTCGCGAGCGATCAAATTGGAATGCCAATGAGTATAGGTCGCGATGAGTGCTGATCTTACTGTCTGCGTCGATGTTGCGACTCCACCTTTCTGGAGCGGTTCAGTTAGGAGGAAGGCCCAAAATGCAAATATGAAAGAAAAGGCCCACCACTGGTCCCTCTGTGCTTGTTCCTCCTAATTCCTTCCCTACGTATGACTGCGTGCGTCCGCACGACTTCTGTTCCGCCGCTGGTAGGGTGTGGGGTGATGATCGCTGGCGGCAGCTATGGCGACCTCCAAAGCTCGCCATATCACGTGGCTCGCCACTTTCGTCCGCGTGGATCGCCGGATCGCGCTCCGCGTCACGCTTCACGCGGCAATCCTTCGCCTCTCGGACCTGCGTTCCCGGGGCGCTGTCCCGCCGGAGCGAGGATCAGCTGCGTTGCCCCGCGCCCCGATGACGAGGACCGCGTCAAATGAAGAAGAAGATAGGGTAGGGGGTGACACCGACAGCGTGGATCCCACCCGTTACCGTAGCAACGCCATTTTCTACTCCTCGATCCCCCGCTTTGGCCACTCGCTCTCCAACCAAACAAAACAGATTAAACTCATTATTCTCAACCAAACACGTGAGTGGGTTGGTCCCATCCAAAAAGGCGGAGCCAACTCATCCCACTGGTGAGTCCCACAGCTAAACTTATCTGAGTTTAGTTACACGCCCTCAATGTGTGGCAGGTTTATCGATCTGGAGTTTGGTGTTCATATAAGACTCGTCCATTTTCTGTAAAATTGTATCAGATTTGAATCTCAACATAGATCAGGCACACAAAAAGGGTCAGAATCATCACGATTATTTGCATCTGTTTTCCATATTTCTGGCCAAGCCTAACAAAGCTAGTGTCAGTCTGCCACAAGGGGTAGTCACAAAACACCCGATGATGCAGTATATATGCACGCATGAGTGAGACCCAAACAATCTCGGCTAAAAGTTTCTTCGCATCGCAGTTGAATTGAGAGGATTCAAATTCTATAATTAAAAGGACAGAATGAGGCGAGGATTCAAATTTCTATAATTGTTTGGGAAATGTTATGATATGACTGGAATGATGTGCCTAACTCAGCCATCTCTTGGCTGTATACTTCTCAATAATGTGCCTGAATTTATTCAGATGATGGATGTGGATAAATAATTATTGGAGAAGACTCTCTGTCCTGGAAGCTCTTGACGCAATCATCGAACATCTGCTGCACGGGGAGGAAAGGCGGGAAGCCGAGCGCCTTGACCTTGCTGGTGTCCATCACCAGTGCGCCTGTCGTCTTTCTGGCTGCTGCTGCACTCCCGTCGGGATCGGGTGCTGCGGGTACCACCGCGCTCCTCGGTGACTCGAGGATCTCGCGACCAGTGCGCGCCACGTCGCAGGAGCAGATGAGCCGCTCCGCACGCCCTGGCGTCCCTCCATGGCCAGGATGTGGCACAGCACCACGTCGTCCACGTGCACGAACCCGGATCGTCGTGTTCGGGTACTTGCCCAGCTCCCCATTGAGCATGGCGAGGACGATGGAGTATGGTGCTGGTGGGCTTCGGCCCCAGCGCCGGGCCGATCACGGGCTGACGGGTTCACCACCACCCATGTCGATGCCGTGCTCCTGGCTGCCAGCCGCCATGCACTCCTTCTCCCGCCACCCGTCTTTGCGTACGCGTACCACGGCCGATAGATGACCAAATTTTTCATGCCGATCGAGTGGCCAAATCAGAATGATAATAGCCAGAAAACGTCCACACTGCGAGGTGGTGGCGTGGTACGTACGCGTTGTGCGACTTGCAGTAGTCGGCGTCGCCCAGTGCGACTCGTTGAGCGTGGCGGCGCGGCAGTAGCGGACGCAGGAGCAGGAGGAGGTGAACACGACGCGCGCGCGGTCGGGCGCGCGGGCGCACGATCGCAGCGTTGGCCGCGCCCTTCACGATCGGCTCCACCAGCGTCTCCTGGACGTCGTCGTCCTTGCTGCCGATGACCACCGGGGAGGCCGTGTGGAAACACGCCGCTCACACGGCGTCGTCAGCTCCCTTCCACCATAAAGGTACCAGCTGGAGCCGATCAGCGGCGCCTCCAGCTCCCCACAGGAACCCGACCTTGTCTTCATCCTCTGTGCGTGCGTGCGTCAAAACCCAACTGATTGAAACGGCGGCCTGTAGGTAGGCTTGATGAAACTGGGGGCGCGTGTACCTGGATCTCTGACCGTAGCACGGACTGGGTGGCCGGCGGCGAGCAGTGCCCGGGATGAGGTGCGCCGCGATGAAACCCGTACCCCCAGTCACGCAGGTACTCTGGCATCCTCTAGCAAGCTAATTGTTCTCGGCGACTTGTTTCTCGCACCTCGGTGCGTGGGGGCCTACAACATAGGAGATGTATATGCCGTCATCTATGCGAAATTTCTTATTTTCCCCTCGTATAGGAGAAAGACGATTGGTTGGCCCGCTGCATCGAATCCGAGATTATATAAAACACAAGTTTGGTTCCAATTAGGTTGGTCATGGCAAAGTTTCATGTTCCCATTGTAAATCAGTGACATGATATATGCAGATGGGAAACAACCCAAAAAACGTATAAATGATCGTATTTATATTTACCTCTATAATATTTTATTAAAATCAATAAGTTTTTCTCTATCTTTCGATCTCTAAATTTCTCCTGTTCGTCCCTCAGTTTGAGTTTAGAGCTGCAAAACATTTATTGACATATCGGAGATTGAGGATTCGGCGGATCCGGTGGTGATTGGCAATCTTTGCTTGGTAGGAACGAGTTGGGTGGGGATGGTCATCCCCGTGAGGACCTCCTCCTAATAAACACTAAATGTCTTACATACGGGATCTCTGCTATGTCTTTGCTCGAGGCCTCGAGGCCTCTACCGGCCCTCTCGGCGCTTAAGCGGAATGACTTACATTAAGCTAAAAAGCCTCCGGCGCTAAGTTAGGATAGGGATTCCGGTAATGTCATGTTCTAATCTACCAAACTTACAATGGTGTATCAGAAATATATTCATGTGGGATCTTGTTTTGTAGAGTTTATTATAATAAATCTGATGGTGCAATCGGATGTTGGATATAATATTTGGTTTAGCGGATATTACATTTTTTAACTTGAAATAATGATGGGAGAGGAGGTCCTCACGGTGAGGGACCATCCCCACCCAATTTATTCCCTCGCGATTGGACCAGCTCTCGATGAGCCCCCATCACCCTTCTGCTGCTCATTTGCTGGTTTTGCTGCGGCCTTCGGTGACTTGGTGGACAAGGGTGAAAACCGGCTAGGCTTCTTGCCATTGGCCATGGGCGGTGGCGCTCTAATATCGCCCCACTTTTAATGGGTCGTTAATCACACGTGTTTTGCGCCAGGATCACGCCACAAACCGTCTATTAATGCCGAGATAATAGTGCAAAGCGAGAAATAGCGGTAAACCGGTTTGTTGAAATATAGGATAGAAAGGGCTTCTGTTGATGGCGACGAAGAGTCACCCGGTCGAGGATTCTGATATCAGAGTTGGCTTAGAAGCGGCGGTGGATTAACTATGAACGCCCAAAGTACTCCACAAGCGGACTTGTGCATGGATGAAATCTGGGCTTCGCGTCCTTCTCCTAAGCGAACACCTGCTTGAACTCCTCTGATCTTTGGTCCTCTACCTTGTCGTCTATCTTACCTTCACATGTGCGATATACGTAAAAAATAGGGGTGAGTACAAGCGTGCTCAACAAGTCCCAACCGGGGGGGTTGTAATTATTAAGGGTTTGGGCCCTAGCGGAGTCTCTAAAACCGCTCTACGCTAGTTCGGGTTATCTCATCTCGTCACTATCATGACACCCACGGGTTAGTCATCATCAAAGCGTATATCTAATCATAGATGTTCATGCCTAGCACTTGCCCATTCAAGGGCGTGGCTATTGAATAGATTCAATTAACTCTGCGAGAGGTGTACAAATTTCCCCCCGCGATGGGCCTTTGCCCTTACCACCTCGACTTGGCTCAAAGCGGGCCCAGCTTGATTCCGTACCCGGCTTGGATGCCTCCTAGGTATATTGGTATAATCCTCCCACGACTTCTCGGGGGTTGGAAGGATGGCGCATCATCCTAGACAATGCGGTGATACCAAATCACCCGCGGCTTTCTGGTAATACCTTATTACCCAACCTATCTTTGTTGACACCAATCATTAATCATCAATATGTGCACCTAGCCGCTGCGCCCCTGCGCCCAAACACTTACGTGGAAGATCACTTTCGGCATCCGCCAGCATGGGACCATGGGGCCCTCTCCCCATGTCTGCGCTTCTAATAGGTGGTTTGCCTACTCATTGCCTTGGCTCCAATTATACCTCAACCCAGCGGGTGTGGAATCATCCCATCCCATATCGTGTGGTATGCGTAATATTACACTAGGTAGAAGGTCTATGAGCAGGTCCTTAGGGGGGCGAGTATCTCTCATGAGGAACCCCTCATGGCCCGATTCCGATATGGTATTTAGGCTCTACCGGACTACCACTACTCACCTCTTTTTGTTGGTTAGGGTTCATTATTCAATTCTCTTGTTTCTCTTGATTACAGCGTATGGCGTGAACAAGCGTGGATGATTACGTCATCGAAGCAGCTCCTAAGCTCGTTATCGATGGGGCTCATACCACTATTTACTAGTCGATTATCTCATCATTATCATCGTCATTATGTCATCATATTAAAGGTCATGATTAAGGGGGTAGGACTTGCACAGGAGGTTCTTACGAATCGGCGCGGCGTCGTCCGAGCGTCTCTAGCGCCGGACGGGGAAACTCTAATCGGTCGATGTAGAACTTACGGCGCATCTGGTGATAGCCTAGCTTGAACTAGAGCATCCAAAACAAACATAGAACATTATGGTGGCAATGGGTTAGATGCCTAGAGCTAGATTTTTAGATGAATTATGGAAGTCGTTTCCGCAGCGAAAGCAGGAGTTAAATTGCATGAGTTATGGATTTTATAATATTAATTCCTAATTAAATCATTAGGGTAATATTATAATATAATTTTATCATGTAATAATATTGGAACTAATTACATGATAAAATTCTATAATTCAAATAATGAATTTACAAATTTTTTGGGAATTTTTTAAACCGCGAGGAAAGTATATTTTCAAAAGCTCGTGTACAAATTTAGGGTGTACATAGCAATTCTGATTTGTGTACGGGGTAGTCTCCATACTGCGTGGGTACCCGCGTGGGTCGGTGGGCGCCACGGTTGGCGCGTGCGTGGGCGCCATATGGGTAGCGGGGTGCGTCCCGTTGGGCGGTGGTGGGGAGGAGGCGGCGGCGGCGTGGCGACGTCCGGTTGGCCCGCGCCTTGGCCGGCGTTACGGTGTGGACGGCGGCGTCGGTTGGACCCGTCCGTCGTACGCGATCTTGGCGGCCGCGCGAGCTTCACGGAGTTGCCGTTTCCTACGCCCTTAGCTGCGCCCGCGAGGCGTCTTTTCGGTCGCCTACGCCACCGCGAGTGCGTCTTTGAGTTACGGCACCATAGCGGCGGAGGAGGTCATCCCCTCGGCGGCGGTTCGAGGCGGTGCTGGCGGCGGTGCTGGGAGATGACCTGCAGGTATGCCAAAGCGAGGGAAAGGAGGAGTCCCGAAAGGAGAGTGGGCCGGCGACTCAAAGGACTCAGCTGGTTGGGCCTAGCGGCCCGGCGAAGTCGGCCAGGAGACGCCATGACCTAGCTAGCTGGCGGTGGCGGAGCATGATTTTGAGGGAAAAACTCCGATTGCCGCCCGGTGGGGAAAGGAGAGGGGACCACGGTGAGCACGGCGTGTTCGAACGCCAAAGCGGGCTCATGGGGTAAAGGCGAGCTCGATTGGCGGAGGGCCCTATTTATAGGGCGGCGGGCGTCGCCGTCGAGATATTTCCTCGGCGGATCTTTCCGACCGTCCCTACTGTGTTTGTGGGCGCTGGGTTGGTGCTGCCTTGGGCGTCGTGTTCGTCCTCACGTGGTCCTCGTGCGCCTCGGTGAGCTGGCGGTCGTCGGGTTTAATGCGACCCGCGATGCGTGATTAGGTAGTCATGGCTGGCGGCTCGAGTGTGCTCGGTCTGTGGCGCGGCGTGAATGTTGACCTGGGCTCGTGTCGCGTGGAGCCATCAGGTAACTAGCCAAGGAGGGTAGTGGGGTTCTTTGTGCCCTCGTCTCCGCCCTTTGCTTTCAGCTCGAATGATGCAGTCGGCGTGGCGTTGGGGGAAGAAAGGGGCCGAGTCTCTTGTCTGTTCCTATATGATCCCGCAGGTGCGGCCGAGGCGGTGGCGGACATCTCCATGAAGGCGTCCGGTCGGTCTCGCGATCCGTCCATGTGCGTCCGTCCATGGGCCTCGATCTTGGGTCTTGGACGTACTTGCCTTGGAGGAAAGGGGATGGCGGCGCTCCGGTCCCCACTGTCGGTATTTGGGTGAGGGAGGGAACGGTTTGGGCGGGCTTGGCTTCTTGGTCGGCGGGAAGGGAAGGGAAAAGGGCTGCTGAGAAAAAAGAAGAGGGAGCATGCGGGAGGGCTGGGCCGGATGGAAAAGGGGGAGGAAAAGAGTGAGCAGCAGAGTTCATTCCTATTTTTATTTCCTCCTTCTATTTTCCATTTTCTCTTCCTTTCTTCTATTTCCCTTTTTCCCTATTTCTTGTGTGTAAATACATATATTGTAAATATTCTTACAAGCATTTGGATATTCGAGGGTCTTTTAGTCATGGAAATATTTATTCCTTTGTGCTTGTAGAAATGTTTATATACATTTATTCACACACCGCGTTTCGAATATTATCATTTCATGTGTGGTATATATTTTACGAATATTCATACAAGCTCAATTGATATTCCCATGACTTTTATTGTCGAGAATATTTATTTATTGTGCTCATAAAAATATTCATACATATTTTTTGGTACACACGAGTTTAGGTATTTATTATTCGGAGAAACTTGTAACTCATTACTCATGCATTTACTTCCATAATTTAAAATCTAGAACTTACCTTGCATCCTTGGCGCCATAAAGCTGCTTAAGCAACAAACAAGATTTCCTATTTTCTACATGGTGAGAGTTTCAATGTAGGGTTTTAGAAAACAGGGTTTAGGTTTTAGCGGAAAATAAATCAAGTTTTAGTTGTAATTAGAAAAGTTCAAATTTTTAGTGAATTTTTAAAATGATGCAAAAACACATTTGTTACATCTAACATCACTACCTTCTTGAAAACGTCGTGTGTTGATCGTCCGTCATCACGGGAGATTTTGCCGTGAGGGTCTCTTTGTGCCATAGTGGCTTGGCGGATGGCGACTACATGGAGGGGCACTCACCAACGTCGTGGCGGTGGTGTGGTTGGTTGAGTTTGTGTGATGTTGCACTTGCTCCACCGTGGTGGTGGGGGGTGAATAGCGGCGGTTGTCTCTTCACCCTGGGGGCATTGGCTGGAGGCAGGCATTGGTTGTTGTTAAATTCGCTGGCGGTGAGCCTAATTGTGCTTATTGCTGCTCTCCACTTTCGGCTAGTCCGGTTGGTGTTGTATGCGTTGTCGTAGCCATATTAGTGCTCGCCAGCGGTCGGTTACGTGTGACTTGGAGAGTATCTTCGTATGCCGGTACTCCTCGCGCGTGGTGGCGTGCGAAGTGACTCGAGAGGTGGATCTTCATGTCGATTGCTTCTTGTCCGTGATCACGGCCCTCGGTGGCTCGGTGAACACTCGAAATCCCCTGTTCATCTGGTTACAATGTCGCCACTTGCTATCTTGGTGTTGAATTTTTCTTGATGTGGAAGCGACGCGGGGTTGTTAGATGGATGGTCTCTTGCCCCTCGCGTTTTTGCTTTCCTTTAAAAAAAGTTGGCGCCTCGGTAACTAGTGTAGTTGCCGTTCGTCTTGTTAATGTTTGATCTTTCTACAAATTAAGCCTAGTTTTTGGTAGAAAGGCCTTGTATGTACAGTTTGGTGTCCACAATATATAAAAATTTATTTTCAACATTTTATGGAGTGCATAGATGTTGAAGATTGGATTCACAAATATAAATTTCAAAAGTTTCTTTTTTTTGAGACTTGCCTCTTCTGGTGGTCCTCAAATCAACTGAATTTGAATCAGGGGAAAGCCTATGCCGA
Source organism: Hyparrhenia diplandra (assembly GCA_015847255.1). Classification (NCBI taxonomy): domain Eukaryota; kingdom Viridiplantae; phylum Streptophyta; class Magnoliopsida; order Poales; family Poaceae; genus Hyparrhenia; species Hyparrhenia diplandra. The sequence continues at coordinate 12,762 of JADLZK010006904.1, forward strand.
TCTTGAACACATGGTTGATTTAGGTCACATGTGTTTAGTTTTGTGTCAGTGATTGTCAGCGATCAACATTTTAATTCTATTTTCTTTTATTCTTTATGCTTGGCTATGTTCACGGCACCGCGTGGAGTGTGTGAAGCGCGTCTCTTGGTTCGTGTTATGCAGGTGTGGAGCTTCGGAGATGGTAGGCTTGTGAGGTGAGGTGAAGGAGGGCGTGCGGGCGTCACCGGACGGCGGAGGTGAAGGGCGGGCGTGAGGCTTGGACGAGGACGGATCGGCGGAATTGGCTAACCATGGTGGTGACATCACGGGACATCGGCAGATGCAAAGGGCGTGGCGGGGACGCGTGTCGTCGGGGTCAAGGCGGCGTCTTGGCCGAGGGGAGCTTTCGGATGACTTGGCGACTTCGAGGCGGTCAAGGCGGCGATGACGCGTGTCGAGGAGGTTTGGTGGTTTGTCCTCAAAACCATGGTCTTGAGGAGTTTAAGTGGTTTGGGCCTCAAAACCATGGAGTGGGTTTGGTGGTTTGGGCCTCAAAACCATGGCGGGTTTTACGAGTTTGGGCCTCAAAACCGGGCGTTCGGTGGGCGGAAGGGCGGCGTGGCGGCATCACGGGAGATGCGTGGAGCAAGGCTGCGAGATGAGGCCTTGGCCCGGTCGTCAGATCAAATTATTCGAGTCGGACTAAATTAGCCTTAGGGTTAGCGGTTACATTTCATATGTATCTAGGGGTAGTTTGGGAAGAGCATTTCGGACTATATGTGGAGGATGTGACCTCCTCCCTCTTTGCCTCTTTCATTTTTAGTTTTCAGCTCTAGGTTTTCATCTTACTGGCACACATGAGAGAGAGGCCAAATACCGAAAAATTCGTGGCTATTTTTTGCTGAGATTTTTTGAAGGGAAGAGGCAACCCCAATCACACTGTGCCCTCAGGGCCGTCACTTTTGTGCTGTGATTTTTCGAGCTGTCGTTAAGCGTGTGTTTTCTTAGTTTTCGTTTCTTGTACGATCTGATTTTGCGCGGGATTGGAGTGCGTTCGGCCAGTGATTTTTTGGGGATTGATTAAGTAGCTAAGTGAATTTCATCGACCAAAGTTTTGAGCTCGAATCGTGAAGTTTTGAGTCGGATTTCGTTCGATCTTTGAGTGGGCATTTTTCTGTTGTCGTTGTTCCTGGTTTCTTCGAGGTTGAAGGGCGTGCTTGAGGTTAATCCCATGGCTCTGGCGTCGAGTGCCCAGCACCCGGCAGGGTGTTGCCCGTCGTGCGGTATTTTGCTGAACTCGTCAGCTCCCTCTATCGATTTTGTGCAGGCTTCTGTTTCTCGGTGCATCTGTTTTTCTTTCTTGGCTTCGTGCTCGCGTTCAGGCCTAGGGGAACAAGCAGCAGAGCTGCATGCGATCGCCTCAGCTCAAACCCGCGAGCCTCGAGCGGTTTGCAAGCATGAGATTTTCTTTGAACAGCACCTCCGGTGATTCTTGTCTGCTCGTTCAGCTCTGAAGCAAGGGATTTGCAAATTAGGTGTCTTGATTTTTCTCAAATCCGTGGTGTCTCTATCAGCTATAGTGATTGATTTTTAATTCCTTTGAGGAATTCTGTAGCTTGCTTTACCGTGATGATTTTGATTGGTCAAATCAATTGGCTTCTCTTTGCTTCGATATTTGCTTGCTTCTATTTAATCTCTTCTATTTTGGTTGGCAAGGCGAAGGTCAGTGTTATTTACCGTTCAGTAGCAGCCTGTGCATGGTTGAGAGATCGATTGTTTTCGTTCAGTAGCAGCCTGTGCATGGTTCGAGAAGATCGATTGTTTTTGGTGCTATGTTCTTGCGTCGATTGTGCGGCACCGCCGCGCTTGTTCGTGAAACAGGTCAGGCTGTTTGACATCGGTTTGAGGGAAGTCTTGCTTTCAAATGAGGCTGCTGGTAGGCGGCGCACCTGCCGTGTGTCGAGCAAATCCAGCTTTTGTATTTCTGAGTTTGTGTTCTGCGGGTGTCGCTAAATTGCAGCGATGTCAGTTCATACCCGGTAGAAAGGGTGTTGTTTTTGTCTCCATTTTCGTGTGTGAGCTCCGATTTGATATCTCTCCTTGTCTCGTTAAATTCAGTGTGCCCAAGCGCCGCTTGTAACATCTTGCTACTAGTTTAGCAGCGTGTTATTCGTCTCTCGTTTGAGTTTGCTTTTTGAGGTTGGGGTTGAGCCGATGACCGAAATTGAAAAGGAAAATCGAGGCTCCCCATTCACCCCTCCTGCGGTCAGCCCGTTTTAGGTCCTTCACCCGGTGGGAGAAAGCTGGACCATGGCGAACCTTTTCTTTTTTTCTTTCGTTTAGTTTCTCCCTTTTTTAAAAACGGTGATCTTCACATAATCCGTAGAAAATCACATAAATATCGTGAAACAAAGATGGAGTCAAATTTTTTATTTTACATCAAATATAAAATATATATTGAATGGTCGTATGTTGAATTCGACCAGGGCTTGAAATCAACTCATCTTCTAATTTATTAAAAAATGTTTTAGAAAAAGCACTAGGCAGCTGCGCGGGACGCGGGAGGGAGCAGTCAGCAGTGGATGCGAGCAACCGTGGGGCACGTGTGGGAGGCCGGAGATATGCCCTCGAAGGGGACGAAGGAGGGCGAAATCTTGCCGTGGCGTTACCACTGGTCCACTGCTGATATATTATTACAGAACAGAAATATGATAACACGGCAGATCGAGCGCCAGACTTTATTTTTATTCCATCTCGATGGAGAAGGGACACCCAAAGATGCAAAATAACAAGAGCCTTATTTATTGGGGCGCCTGATAGTAAGGCGGACGGCTGATAGTAAGGCGGACGGCCGGTGTGCATGGAGATGGATCGGCTGCTGTGTGGCGCGCGTCCGCGGCCATGGTAGTTGGATCAGTTGGTCTTGCAGGGGCAGCCCGCGGGGAGGAAGTCGCGGCACCTGTAACGGGTGCCCTTGTCCGTGGACACGGGGACGCAGGTCTTGCAGGTGGCGGCGCACGCGGGGGCAGGAGGTCGTCGCAGGTGTAGACACCCGACCAGCTGGTGCACTCGGTGCAGCACGGCTTCTTCGGCACTGCAGTATTCAGTACAGTATAGATCAGTTCGTCTTCACACTCACACACACTTTTTTCAAACCGCGACTTCATATGTATTTCATTAGAAAGTAGCACGATACAACCAAACGCTGTCTGGGGCGGATGCCAGGATAGAAGAGTTCACAAATCACAAGCACCCATACAAGTCACAACCCCACACCCCCGCACTCGAAGATTGAATTAGTACACGAGCAGCGTTGGATGAAATTTCCAGCGCGTCAAAAAATATGCAAGCAACAAGTACCTTGTCCTTTGGCCACAGCTGCAGAGACCAGAAGGGAGAACCAGGATCGCCAAGAGAGTGGTGCTCTTCATCTTCTCAACCTCTACCGCTCGTTGCCGACCGACGCTACTTATATGAGCTTGGAGTTATAAGGACGGAAGGGGCCGGCTTCGAGTTTTGGCACTGGTGAGAGGCACAAAGTGTACTAACTAGACGAACCACGTATACACTATATATATATATATAGGCCGGCCGGGTGTGTCCTGATCGGGACATGGCATGTGCACATTATTGCAGTGCGGGCCAGCATAGACCATGTCTATCCGGGCCTTTCTTTGTTTTAGCAACAAAAACACGTGTTAGGAAGAGTCTGAGTGCTGGAAAGGGCGCGGCGAGTCGTGGAACTGACTGCATACCCATCATTTTTCTGTAGTAGGCGCACTATCTTTGGTCGTCGTCCGATCCTAGTGAGCTCTAGCTGGTCAAAAATGGACGGCAGCACGTTGACACTACTGCCACCATCATAGGTTTAGTGGCTGGCTGGATCAATAATGCATCCTACTGTACTAGTGTACGTATATGTACGTAGCTGAGCTTGGTGCAGCACAGGATATCTCGTCTTCTCTCTTTATGTGTCGGTCGATCTGCCCTCGCGCGTCGGCTGCGCAGCAGCTGCGAGTTCTCATCACATCAGCGCCGTGTACGCGTGTACGCGCGCTGCTCTCCATCTCTGTGATGAGCCGAATCGAATATGGGTGCATGCATGCACATTGACACGTACGCATGCTCCACCCTGGCTGTTTTGGCATGTTCAGGCCAGCTAGGATCGGACCACAAAAAGTACTAAGAAATAAATATTGTCTCCGCTGATCTTGGTAGCATGTTGTAGAGGATACATATGTCTGGTCTCAAAAATCCTGAACCACCAACTAGAGAATAATACGATGTTAGGAAAGAAGTGTTTCCATGTTTACTTTTCATCTGGTAAAGCTGGAAGGTTTTGAGAGATAGATGACTTTGTCAGTATAGCATGCGCTGTGGTGTGAGAGGGGAGGTTGTGGTTTGATGCACTCCTCTAAGTTCCTAACGTGTAGGTTAGCTACTTGCCAGTCTCGATGGAGAATTTCCTCTCCCGTTTTTAAGATATAAAATTTTTAATATAAAATGAATCTCTCTCACAATGCAAAGTTTGATCACATGTTTCATGGATCGGTGTTTGATGGGATGAAACCTAATCTCTTTCTCAATGGGGATTTCATACGGTTTCAAGTCATTGGATACAATGTTCAAAGGTTTCACCATGGTGAAATATTTTCCTTCTCTCTTCAAAAGTTTAATGCAAAAATGTCTATTTGATGTGCATTAAATCTCTCTAAAACTCATATTGAGACGGGCCTCACGAGACTTGCAAAATGGTATATGCCTGCGCTGCGCTTGCTCCGAGCGTCGAGTCATATGGAAGCCAGCTGTACTCGTTATCTATCGTCATCATCACATATACGTATGTATGCACCACATCGACCACATCAGCACTATAATTCGGTATCTGCATCATTTCAAAAGGTTATAATCCGATATTTTACATAAGCTGATCGAAAATAGACCGCCCGCGATAGGTGGCACGGTGCGCTATACTTGTAAGTAGCTTGTGAGCTGTCAAGAACCTAAGGGATCGAGGGGGTGAATTGGTATCTCTTTCAAATTCTAATTCTACGTTCAACTAGACCTACGCTAGAAAAGAATACATTAAAATACTTAATTTAGTAGTTATTTGGCCTATATGGAAACTTAGAAATGGTTTCTGTTTTTAGAAATTTGGACGGATGAACATGGAAATGCTGCTTTTCAAATTATTGGGATTTTTACCAAGTTGGATAATTTTGTGCCCGGCAGACAAGAAAGTGGTTCTGATGGACGGCCATAAATAATATCGAGTCGGCTACTGGGAGGATTCTCTGCGTACCAGATGTGTGCCCACGAGAACCTCCTTGAAGTTCCACAGGGGGGACATCTGAAGATGAGTTCTGGTGGCTCAGCCGCACAGGTCTATGCTTCTGTGGTTTCTTTTTGGTCCAGCTGGACGCTTTCTTCAGCGAATTTTCGATGAACTGTAATGCACTCATGGTCATTTGATTTTTAATTGAAAGGCTGGTGTGTCCACAAATTTCTTTTTGTCACTTTACCTGTGGAAGACAAACTCTGAAATGTTGGACTTTGTGGATAACTAGAAATGAAGTGGTTTTGATAAATGTCGATAAAAATCTCTTGCGAGGTCATATTGAGCGCATTGGGTGCGGCAATGGGCAAAATCTCTGACGGCATGAAGATAGGAGGGGGTATCTTTGATCCATGCAGGGCGGCATCTTGAAACTTCTGCTCTTCAGTTTTTCGTTCAATGGATGGTTGTCATCAAGATACATTGGTTGAGTTTAGTTTAAATTTTACTTTGTTTGGTTATGAGATAGCGTATGTCGGTCAAGCGTTTTGTAATAATTGGGTGATTCTATCTTTTGATAGATGAAGCGGATTAAATTCCATTATCTAAAAAAGAAGACAAACTCTCGAGAAATAAGGCGTGTACCTTGTGGCATTAATCCGAAACTGCAAAATCAGCATTTCTTTGTCAGAGTGAAGCCCGTCCATGGCCCAGCGTCTTGAGCTCTCCTCGAGGCGGATCCGCGGCCGCCTCCCACGACATCGGCGGCCTTGCTCGCCCGGACCAGCCGGGGGTGGGGGTGTCTTTGGGTCTTCGTCCGGCCTCCACACCCTCCGCCCACCATCTGCTGCGGGGTGCCGATCCGGCGCCGTCGGGGCGCCCGCCTCGGGGCGGCGGTAGCTGCGGCAGCGCCGCGTTTACTTTCACCACATTTGGTGAAGCCCATCCGTGGGTCTTCGCCGTCAGGGCACACACCTCCGCCCGCCACCATCTAGCTGCGGGTGAGTACGCCCCAATAAGGGGCAGCGGCGGGCGAGAATCCACGATATGGACCTCAGCCGGGTCCACGCGCGGCGTGGTAGGGCGCACCCACAATCTTTGGAGCTGCAGCCCGATGAGGCGTCGTCGGGGGCGAGGGCGAAGATGAGTGCGAGCGATCGCGGCTCGGCCGCGGGTGGCGGGTGTCTCGCCACTGCGTGGTGCCGCGGGCGAGGGTGTCGCGACTTTTCTCCGCTTTTCCATTATACGCGCGCTGCTGTGCCGGACCCTCGCCGAGCCGTCACCCCTCTCACCTCCGTTGTCCCCTTGCACCACAGGGGGCGAGTCTATTTGGAGTGCTTTCGAGTCTAAGCGTTGGGCGGACGCCTCCAACACCTCCGGCGATGAGTGCGGCTCTGGCGGCTCGGCGCCCGCCGTACTTTCGATGTCGCTCGCCCGGCCCCCTCGAACAGCGCCCCAACCTTACTGTGCTGGGACGCGGCGCGAGCGGATCGACTTGCCACCGTCGGCGGTGACCTCGGGAGCTGGGGTGGCTCTGGCGGCGTCGATGGCGGCCTAGCGGCTATAGAGCCTTGTGCCCCACCGCCACCACGGCCCTCGCGAGGCGTCTTGCCGATGTCAACCGTGCAGCGGGCTGCAGGGATTCGGGGTTCGGCGGCAGCCAGCGGCCCGAGCGGCGTGCCGATGTCGATCGCCGGCGGTTTTCGGGACCGTCGTGAGTTATCCTGCTTTGGCGCCATCCGGGGCAGCGGCACCTAGGGACACAATCCGGTCCAGCCGGAGCTTGCGAGCGTTGCTTCAAGCTGCCTCCCGCGCCGCGACCGCGTCGTTGCTCAATGTCGCTTCTGGCTCGGCGTTGCCGCCGTTGCAAGGGGCCGGGGCGGACGTCGAACAGAATCGCGTGCAAAAGCGTGGGCGTGCAGCTTACGGCACTCAGAGCCGAGAGGTGGCCGTGCAGAAGGATACCCGCGGTGACGGCGCCGGGACATGGCGGACCTTGGCTGCTTCGGAGGGATCATTGGACCTTGCCGGTTCCGCGCCCGCCTCCTGCGTGTCCACTAATTAAGCGCCCAACCATCGACCACATAGCTTACACCGGCGTCTCTGCTCCGCGACTCTTGCTTATCGACCTTGCGGTGTTCTCGACACGGAGGGCCCGATTCGGGATTCGATCCCATGTTTGTCGAGGTGGTGACATCGGGGTGGCCGGGTGAAGATTGTCGTCGGCCTCGGAGGAGGATTGGTGGGCAGGTATGGCTAACATTGAGCTTGGATTTCGCGGCTCGTCCTCACGGTGCGCGCTCGCTCGATTCGGCCTCAGGGGCAGGCCAGGCGTCGTCACCGGCGCGTGAAGATATATTGGTGGGCGATCTTCTTTGCGGGCAAGCTTGCAAGTGAGTCCCCATCCTTTGTCTCAGTTATCGAGGGGCTAGTCTTGCGGTGGTGCCGATGTTGGCGCCAGGGATGGCTGAGTAAATGCGTGGTTGCGAGGCTCCCTCGATTCGGCTATCCCGTTGCCATAGCATAAGCGGCGGATGGTGGGAACGGCCTTTGTGCAAGCTGCGGCTGGAGATCAAGACTGCTTTGGCGTCGGGTTACGGGACCCCGGCGTCGAGACCCGTCGCGATCAGCTGGATAGCCGCCAAAGCGCCATTCAGCGATCGAATCGGAGAGGCAGGCGGGCGTGTCGCCAAGGCGTTCACCAGGGTGTCTTGATCAGCCATCAAAAGTCACATTAGTTTCATTTATTAGTACACCACTCGGTCGATGTGTTTTAGGCTTGTGAGCTCGGGAGTAGGCAACTTCGCTAAGAGGGTTCACTAGGATGTAAAACATTCATACTTCTTTTTAATGCAATCACGGGCACCAGCCGGTTTCGAAAAAATTGGCCGTCTGTCTAACCATCTTTGCACCGTCAGTATGGAGGTTTTTCACGGCCAAATAGGGGTCTCCTCTCATCCCCAGGCACCAAATCGTGTCATTGCTTCATGCCAACTTCGGAGGTTCGACGTCATCGTGCGTTGAGCCACCAATGCTCAAAGTAGTACTGTATTTCATTGTCGGCTGGTAATACAACACGATAGTGATAAATAAGTATCACTATCGGTACGGTTATATCTGGCCGATAGTGATTTCTAATCCCAAACCTGAAACTTTTAGTGCAACACTATTAAATCTTGTCAGGTCAGCAATCTTCTCCCCTCTTGTCCTTTATCTAGATCACCCTAGATCCTTTAATTACACTAGGAATTTCTGTCCAAATTCCTTACCTTACCTAGTCACAGATCGATGCGCGTGGGCTATACGGATCTGGTGTTCCTAGGTGTTCTTCATTTTTTTCACAGATCGATGCGCGTGGGCTACGGATCTGGTGTTCTAGGTGTTCTTCATTTTTGTCTCTTTGTATTAATTTTTTGTGAACAGGGACATCGCTGCAGTGCAAGCAACCAGCAGTGAAAGACCATTGCTGTCACTGCTGATTATTCACTGCCGAATCAAAATCCATCGGTGAAAAAGCCGGTTTGGAATGATAGTGATTGCCGATTACGGTACAGTGCCAGCTCAATTTATTAGAAATAATAAACAGTTTTTAGCATCAGCACCGCTTATCAGCACTACAAACAATCTGAAAATAACAAAACAAACGGGCCACTGCGCAGTAATGCAACGCTAGAGCCAACGCAGGGCAGGGGCCAAAGAAACAAAATGGGACGGATAATCGTCCATTATTCCATCATCTCAGGAAACGAACGAAACATAATCTCCGACCTGACCGTGCCTGATTTATTATGCGACGATATGTGATAATAAAAATGTGATCGTGTGCTTGATCTCCAGCTGATCCAGTTACTATGCTTGTTGCACGGGTGGCCGCAGTTGCCAGTAGAGGTCGGCGCACTTGTACTTTTGACAGGGCCGTTGGTCTTCACTTCTTCACATTTTTGGCAGGCGGGATGGCGCTTGGTGTGGACGTCGCCGCAGGAGATGAGCCCCGGGAACTCGTCTTTGCGGTGGTCGCAGCACCGGAACTTGCCTGGAGGCGACGGTTCACGTCGTCAGCGGCTGCATCAGCGCACGCAGCATGCATTTGCTCTCATCAGTTACCAGATATTATCAAGCACGAGAGACTAGCAGAAAAACAAATAGATCAGGAGGCCTACCTGCAAAGGCGATCCCCATTACTAGAGCGGCCTGGAGGACCAAGATCATCACCAGGAGCGTGCTGCTCTTCATCCCTCACTGTCTTACTACTTATGATGATGCCTCTATCTCTAAGCTAAGCTAGGTCACTCTCGTAGCTAGAATAGCGAACTGAAAGCTAATTTGCAGTGTGGTGGTGGTGTTGCAAGCAAAGCATGGTAGAGCAGCTCTATATATAGGCGTGTAGCGTGCATATAGCTGGGTTACGTCGATATATTCAGATCAAAGCATGGCATGCATGCGAATTAGTTTAAACATAATCCCCATGCCCATGTGATCAACAGATCGAATAATTTCTGGGGCACGTATTTTTAGGCGCGTCTGATTCGCTCGAGGGTTGTGATCCGTGTGTAGTAGTTGTGTAATATACTCCCTTCTTGATGACTACTCCGACGATTCATATGCATGCCGTGATGCCATGACCGAATAATATCTGGGGACACATATTTTTAGGCGTGCGCGTCTCATCTTCTCTCGAGGGGTCACGATCCTTGTGTATTATACTCCCTCCGTTCCTGACGACTACACCGATTCATGCACATGCTGCCGTGTGATGCCGGTCATGGAAAGCGGTGGTGAAGGACGCGGTACAAACTGGAACGTACGCACGCATTGGTATAAGCCATAGCCATTATAGTAACCAGGCCAACATGACATAGGTGCGGTATCTGGCTATACAGTACATACTTCACGAGGCCACATGGGGCTCCAGTGCATACAATCGTCAACAACAAAATCGGGATTCAGCCAGATTTATGACAGACGACTGTATACAAATAGTATTGTGGTTATTGGATGATACAGTAATAATATTAATAACTATCAACCGACTGTGCTTTGTCAATTGATATATATAACTATTAATATACTCCATCTAAAAAATATATTTCCTCTTTGCTGTCTCATTTTCGTTTTAATTTTTCCCTCATTTTTTAGTGTTCTTGTTTAAAGGTCTAAGAACAAATTTGTGGATATTTTATCTTTTGTGATTTTCGTTCGTAGGAAGAGTGGCCCTTAGTCTACTCATGCCCTCACGGGATTTGTCACTTTGATCTGTGATTTTAGATTTGTGCGTTCTTAGCTATTTTTCCCCACTTTTCGTTTCATGGCCACGATCTGATTTTCCCGAGTTTGGGTTGATTCACGGCAGCGATTTTTGGAGACTAGCTTCGTAGCTAGGTGAATCTTATCTGTCGCGAATTTTGGAATCGAATCATGGTGATTTGGTCGATTTTCATTCGATTTTGCATCTAGCCCTTTTACGTTCGTTAGCGCCGCGGGAGCGCTCCTTCCTCTGTTGGTTTTGCCGTGTTCTCGGTGATGGAAGAAGGAACGAGGCGCCACCGGCGTCGATGTGCTAAGCATCTGGCGAGCTTGTTTGGCGGCGTTTGGTTACGAACCTCGAAACGGGCGAATCACGAGCAGCCCTGTTTTCTTCTCGCTTGCTGTTCGCCGTTTTACGGATCGCCTTGCGAGCAGGCCCGTCTTTGTGCCCAGGTCAGGTCATTACCTGCCGTATTTTTGGATCGTCTGGTGTCTCCCTTCTTTGCAGCGGTCGGCTTTTTCTCTGTTTTCTTATTCGATTTTCTTTGCCTTTCTCGATCTCAGTCCAGTTCGTGTTCTTGCGCCGCGTGTGAGCATTCCACGGCTGTTTGTTTTGTGTCCTCGTTGGTCAAGCATGCGTGTTGATTTCTGGTTTCAAGTGCTTGCCTTGCATCCATGAATTCCCAAAAGAAATGTCATGTGCTGAAATAGGACCAGAAAGGCAGGCCCGCGAGGCCCGGCGTGTCTGCCGCCACCTCCGCCTCCCTTCAGCGGATTCTTGACAATTAATTAAAGAATAAAGAAGAAAATTTATTAGGATTATCTTAGCATTTTTTGGTGTGTAAGGGAATATTCCATCTATAAGGAAGACCCTTATTAGAAAAATAAATAGGACTGCTTGTAAAAAGTATTCCAATCTATAAGGAAACCTTTTAAAAGAGATTGCTTGCGCTATAAGTCCCACTAAGCGGGCTATAAAAGTAAAGAAGTGCATGTAATCTTTTCAGGGTAATAAGAAATAAAAATTATTTCCCTTCTCTCTTCCTCTCCCGCCCAGCCGTAGCGCCGCCGCCTCACCCACGCCAGCGCCGCATGCGCCCATTTGCGCCCCACCGCCGCCGCCGCCCGCCGCGCCGCCGTCATGACCATCACCAGCGCCCAACACCACGCGGAGTCCTAGGGGTGCCCGGAACCCACGTGTCCACGCCATATCGATGGCGGGTTGTGGCGGTGGTATCGGAGGCCACTACGATCCACCCCCACCATGGACAGGAGCCGAAGAAGATGCTGACCGGTTGAGGAACCGGTTCTCCACCTTCACGCGCACCGACACGCCCGATCAAGTTCTTTGTCCTCGGTCTGCCGTCCGGCGAGAGGCAAGGCGTACCGTTCTTTGAAGGAGGCTAAGGCGATAATGAAGTCATGCATGGAGGAAGCGCGGCGCCTTCATCAAAGGCGAGGGCCGGATGTAAACCGATACGTCAGCGACCGGTCCGCAGCGGTGATGCGGAGAAGATCTGGCCGGCTACCTCGTGCCTACGATCGTCGCCCGGGGCCGCCCGGCGGCGCATGCACCACCCCCTCCCCCGGTGAGGCACTTCCCGGGCCTCGCACCCATGCGCACAAGCTGTCCTTCCAGGCGTGCGGCGCCAAGGATGGTCCTCTACCATGGCTGAACCGTGGCGAACAATTCTTCGGGGACAAAGATGCGCCCGACCCGCGAGCAAGTGCGGTATGCCTCATATCATCTCACGGGGCGCACAATAGTGGTACATGAGGTGTCGAGAGGAAAAGATCTTGCGAGATTGGGCGAGCCGCCCGATACGTCGATCGCGCCGGCCCGGCTACAAGGCGGAACCCGGCCGGGTGGTGGCATCGGCCCGAGGAAGGCGGCATCGTGGGCGAGTACCGCGGAGCAGTTCACGGCACCGCGTGGCGTCTTGCGAGACACCTCGGCGACAAACAGCGGTGAACATTTACGGCGGAATTTGGGGAGCCGCTCAAGATGACGTCGAGCTGCGCGGGATCAAAGGACATGGAGGCAGCCATGTCCCTGCGCCCGCGGGCGTCTGGCGTCGACCATCCTCTACAACTCACGGCAAGCCCGCAGCTGACGAGGGCAAGGCACGTGCCTCTATCTATGGTGACTGCGCCAGCGCCACCTTAGGCCGTCGGCTACAACATTGACTCGGCCGTTCAAGCGGTGACAGGAGAGATGGCGGAGCGACACAAAGCTACTTTGTGCTTCAATTGTGACGAGCGTTCTGCGATTACAAGTACAAGCACCTCGCCGACATCCACGATCTTCAGCGACTTCTGGCCGACGAGCCCGGATGAGCGCCCGCGTTGTGGTCGGCGTCACTGCCGGCCCGACCTCGGGGTCTATTCGGGGACCCCAACTCCCGATGCGTGGTGCACATTCTCTATACCTCGTCGGCATCATCTTAGGGTGGCGTCAACATCGTCGTCGACTCGGGGCGACACACAACTTCTGTCGACCCCGTGTGGTGACCCGCAGGCGGGACTACGAGACTTCGGCCCAGTCGCGTGTCTTTGATCACCGTAGCTTGCCAGTGCTGCCGACATGTCGGTGGCCACCTTCGACGTGCCGCCGCGTCGGCGCCCGGCGTCTTCGACGTGGCGCCTATGTCATTATTGGCACTCAATTAATGCATGTTTTTATTACCACCAAAGTGAACTAAAAGATAATATTTCATGTCAAATCATAACCCAATATTATTCATCGGCGAATTCCACAAGTTTTGTTGGTTCTAAGTTGTTTTGCGAGAATGTCTCGAAAATACACATTAATTGACATTATATGGAAGAAGCGACGTAGAAATGCCCAAGACCACCGCCAAAATTAGAGGCAAAGCGGGACATGCATAGCGCGCCCGCTTAAAAAGTTTCACCATCGCCCCTAATTTGGATAGTGAACTATCGGTACTCATGCGGGCTGCATGCGGGAATTAAACTTGGCGTAAAATATACGCGAATAGGTGGTTGCAAGGCTTGGGCATTGCATGCGGAAACCTCCCTCGGAAGACACGGTTGCATGGCGCCCAAACTTTCACCATGCGCCCCGGACTCATTTGGCAGTGCAAAGGTGCTAGCGCAAAAACTCCCAGCCAAAACTCCTGAAACCTCCCTAGAATGAGGAGAGCCCTCCATCTGTAACACCCGTATTTTGCATCATTATAAAATTCACTAAAAATTTGAACTTTTTAAAACTTTACAACAAATTAAAACTTGACTATTTATTTTCCATGAAACCATTTCAAAATAAAATGCTTTTCAAAACCATGAAAATTCACCATATAGAATATGTTAGGATTGTTTGAGTGCTATGTTTGCTCTAGGATTTATCTTGGCACCGAATAATCCTCCTTGACTCATTCTCCAAATATCCTTGACTCATTCTCCAAATATCTTGACCATTTTCTTAGAATAAATTCCTTGCCCTCCTTGAGATTATCCCAATCGTTCACCACCCACATGTATCTTCAAAATCCAAACTCATATTCAATTAGGATATCCCCTTGTTCATTTTTGGGAAAATAAAAACCGTCCTGCACGTGTACATACATATGTGTATATCTGCATGGGTGTATATGTATATATATGCGTGCGTATATATATATATCTGCACGTATACAGATGCATACATATGTGTGTATACCTTACATATATACGTGTGTGCGTGTATACATGTACTATTTCCCATGGGATCAATTACGTGTAAGCCCACATCCCTCCTCTGCTGCTGATCGTACGCCAACTCAGCCTAGCAAGAGTGAGTGTAGGCTCCAACATAGGAGTATAGGAAGAAGCTTACGCGCTGAGTCTCGAACTCTCTCGTCGAAGCACGAGCAGCCGTCTTATTGCAGCTGGAATATCCATGGCACCATCTTACTGTGGTGCATGCTGCTCTCGACAACTACAGAACCTCAGTGTCGTCTTCCTGGTGCCTTCTCCGCGATTCCCGTAGATAACTCACGCACGAGAGCTCTTCAGTGTTCCGCGTGGACACTACAGGTGTGCAGCTTTGCGTCGTTGCCAGTAAATATCCCGCAACCGCCTTTGTGTGATGTCGCCGAGCGCCAGGACAATCAGGCCGCAAAGCGTTGGCACTACTGCCAGCAGCTTGCTCATGGACAATGTCGCTTCTCTCCGCGAATCTCGTCGTCCAGCTCGCGCCGAGCTGAGCCCCTCTGTCTTCACCGTCTTTCTGTGCCGCGAACTCCGTCGACACGCACTCACCTTGCCAGGCCATTGTTGTGTCCCTTCCCGAGCACATGGTGCACGCCGCCGCGAATCTCGCCGGCGTCTTGATAAGCCATGACCGCCTTGCCTGTGCTAGCTCTACACTGCCTTGCCGGAGATATTTCCTCCTCCAGCACCGACCTACTCCGGCTATAAAAGCTGGCCGTGGCCATCGTCGAGGGCACCTCGGGGAAGCTTGGGCGTACACCAAGCTAGGAAGGGAGTCGAGCGAGCGCCTTGTCTCCTCTCCGATGGGTGACGGCGAACAGAACTCGCCCATCACGAAGCTCGCACCGCCACCGAACGGACGAGCACTGCGCTGAAGAGCCCCACAGGAGATCACCCGACTTTTTGCTCTGCTCTGTGAGTTGCAAGTTAGGTTTCTTGCTTAGTGTTGTGTTGTTGTGCTGTGTTTGGTTTTGGTTTGTTTTCTTGGTTTTTGCGGCGATGTCTCTTCGGCATCGGCTTGGATTTGTATTTGGATTTGGTTTTCCTCCTCTTAATGAAAAAGCGGGTGAATGGACCGATCGCGAAAAAAAAAGTTGCAAGCCGTTGAAGGCCGCTGCGCTGGAGCCATGGTCGGCACCGCCGCCGCCCAGCCACGTACTGCAGGCCGTCAAGCTGGAGCCATGGTCGGCACCGCCATCGCCCGCCGTCGGCTGCGCTCGCCGGGCGAAGTCACTCTCTCTCCACACGCCGTAGCCAAAGCACTACCGGCGCGCCGGGCTGTCTTCGCGTCTCGCCGCCGGCCATTGCGCTGAAGCCGAGCATGACCGGAAACTGTCGTTGAGCACTCCACGCATGACGACACCACGCCTCGGATGGCACATCGTCTGCCCAAGCACGTACGTGCGCACGGCCGTTGTGCCGAAGAACACCACCGGCTGCTCTGTTCCCTTTCCCATCTGCTCAGTAGAAAAGCCCATTCTCTGGCCACGTCGCTGGAGCTAATGGAAGCGCACCCGCATCAGCATGGTGCCCGAGCAGGATGGTGAACACAGTACCATGCAAAGCGGCTGTGCTACTGCTATG
This sequence comes from Hyparrhenia diplandra, assembly GCA_015847255.1. Lineage (NCBI taxonomy): Eukaryota > Viridiplantae > Streptophyta > Magnoliopsida > Poales > Poaceae > Hyparrhenia > Hyparrhenia diplandra. The sequence goes on from JADLZK010006904.1 coordinate 28,555, forward strand.
TGAAAAGAAAGAGGCCACGACACACAGGAAGCTTGAGTAAGACCTTTCTCTATCCCAGAAAATTTCTATGAATACTAAGCGCCACCACAGAGCCAACCTAGACCTTTATCATGCCTTCTCGATCATCTAAAAATTACACAAATAATTTCCAACATACCTCTTCCTGATATACCTTCGTCAAAATTACATATCCTCCATTCTAACCATGAACCCATACTGTTGCCACCAAAAGTCCTCTAAATCCAAACCCTATACACTTGTATCCTTCTTTATATTTTGGTGCCATTTAATTCTAGTTTGTTTGCTATCCTTTTCATATAAAATATATTAATGTCAGCGTAGTAGTGATCGTCGTAGAGCGTGAAGGCACACAATGGACCCGAAGCACCGCTGCCACGAGGACAAAAGGAGCGGGCAGCACAAGAATCGAAGCCTTGGATATACTCGTCCCGACAAATATGAGGCAAGTCCTAATTTTCACCTATCAGCTACATTACCATTCCATTAATTACTCCATTTCCGCCACCTCTACATTTTGCTAGCCTCCACCATAATCCGCCATATCAAACCCCACCAACTTATAATCTTAATTTATATACTCTTTAATTTCTCACTCATGAATTAATATGGAATTATGAGTTTGTTTATAGTTATATGATTTATGAGAAGGTAAATGGTTACCTTGATGAGATATGAGTAATATGAGTTTGATAATAATAATTATGGAACTTAAAGTGGTAAAAGCTGGACTAAACCACGACAAGGCGAGTGAAGGGGTAATTCATGTGGTATGGATTACCTTAACCCGAGGTTAATTTTGTGTGGGTTTCTGCCGGAGATACTCGCCGATTCGCATAAGGACCGGTTAAAGGCCACCATCTCGTCTAGTGAGATATTTAAATGCGGCCGTATGTCTATATGGGTAGACTTGATCTCACACCGTTATTGAATAGAAGTATAATCCTTACTAAGGAGGCGGTGTAGGCGACGGACTATCGGGGAGAAGGGACACGATTCTTTGAGTGATCTTCCGTGGTGCAGTCGGCATAGTTCTTTGAGTGGTCTTCCATGTAAAATTTGTTGTAGGTGCGTGTCGCGGCACTCTTTAATTAAAGCGGATCTTTGGTGATCATCCATGGATGCTAAGTGATCATCCAACCACTAGATGTTTTTGGGATGCTGTGTGATCATCTAATCTTTGTGTGAGTCCGACCCACTGGAAGCGTAGTAGGATTATATGGAAATCTAAGGTAAGCCCCTCACAATTCTGTGAGGAGTACCGTTAGGCCTTTCTAAGCCATGAATGGTGACCGGAATGTGCCTATCATGCGGGGTGTGTACACCTCTGCGGTATTATTGAATCTATTGAATAGCCCGTCCTTGGAATGGGCAATGCTAGGATGAGGTCCTATGATTAGACTTCCGACTATCATGTTTTTGGTAAAGTTGTATTTATGAATTGATGATTTATAACTAGCTAGGGGAACTACTTGAGGATGGTAATTCCTCTCTAGGCCCAACCCTATATTTTATATACTTGCTTTAATTACCCTACCACCTACCACTTCATACCACCACTACGGTTCCACATATAGCCTCCATCCTCCATTCCACCTTTACCCAAATTAGGGCTTCGATGCGTAAGTACTCAACCCCCTCAATTCTATGTTTTTTAGGTATAAAACTCTTTGGAGGTATATCAAGGATGGAGCTACCAAGGACAACACAAGGATAAAGCTAGGAAGAAGAATGCGCTTTGAAGGCGAGAGCGTTGGACTACATGGAGGAGCTATGTTAGGAGCAGCTTAAGGAAAAGAAGTCTAGGGTTTTATCCGCACTCAAGTTGCTTTGTAGGAATGGAACCATGGCGTTGTAGGACACATTTGTATTAGGAAACTTCGATTATATGGTATAAGGCCTATGGCTAAAGCATATAAACCAAACTATGTAGCGTGTTTCCCATTATTAGTAATAAAGGTATGGTTTTTGATATCAACTCTATGTTGGTGGAAGTATTTGTGTGCGATCTGGCACAAATCGTGTGATTAAGAATCCTCAAAATGGGAATTCGACACCATCCTTCTCTCTCCTTCCTATATAAGAAGGGGCACACTACATTAAGAACACACATCATTTCTACACTTGAGGCAATACATTCCACATTATATTTTGTAGTAGTGTCCCTCTAGGTGGCTCTCACCTAGTTGTACAAAATAGAAAAAGAAGAGGCAAGGTGATTGATCTTCAAGCCACCTACGGAATATTACTTTAGTATTTACGGCACTTGTCTATTTAATTAAGTTAAATATTGTTAAATTATTTATTTTCAAGTTTACAATACATTGGTTTTGGTACTTACTTTAAGTATTTTGGAATTACAAACAACCCTACAATTTGTAGGTAGCCCAGTGGTAGCGACCACGGCCGGTCTTTGTAGTCCCCACGTTTGGGTTGGTATTGTAGGACCGTAGTCACTGCAGCTTTCCTAACCCCTTCTCATCTAGTCCGTGGCTAGTGTTACGATGTCCCAAGTGAGTGAACTTAAGATAATCGATAATTGATTCTTAGATTGGCCATGCAGCCCTAGGAAATTCACACTCTTCACAAACACTTTTGACCGTGGATGACCTTGATCCTTAATTAGTACACTTCCGTTCCACTGTGGAAATCGATACCTAAGTTACTGCGGGTAAGCTACAGCGGTATTTCCGTGCGCTTGCGAATTCATTACGTTTGCGTTAAATGCCAACAAACACCTACGACAAGCTTGATAAAAGTAGGGTTGGAAGCCATCTCAAACGTCGTGTTGAGATCCATGCTAGAGTATAAAAGACCTATACTATAGAACTCGTCAACCAAGTTATGAGCTAGACAACCAAAAAGACATTAGTAAAAGAAGATAATTATATTGAGGAAGCTAGAAAACACAAAGGGCGATATAAGATTATCTGCAGATCCGTCGAGGAGCTCCTCAGGAACTTGAAGCTTCTTTCTAACTCAAACTAGGATAATACTACAATGCTACATCTTGGGATTTGATTATTTGCTCTTTTGTGGTGTGTCAATTATCAAACTCAATCATATTATTTAACTCCACATTAGTTTTAGTCGGTATATTGGTTAGTAGATACATGATGGTGAATTATTTTTGAATAAAAAGCGGGGAAGCTCCCTACATTATTTTTGATTATTGAATAGAAAGTAAGCTGTACATGCAAAGAGGGAAACAAAGAAGAAAGAGCTAACATCTAATACTTTCCATGATAGGATAAAATTTGCTCATTAGATTCTAACCCTGGTTAACTTAGCATGGGGGCAAAAATCCAAAAAATGCTTGGTTTGGTTGAAAGCCAAGAGTGTAAACCAAGATAAGTGTGAAGGCATAAGTACCAACCGGCAACCAAATGTTTTTGCAAGATGGATGGTTTTCTTCGCTACATTGATTGGCACAAGAGATGATTTCTTCAAGTTCATATGTAGACCCCGGGCTTTAAGGAGAAGGACTGAAAGCAAGCCTTGAGCTTGAATAGACTGAGGCCATCTCACTAGGATTTCAGAAGAGTATCATCTCTGATATTGTACTATGGGGTAGTCACCTCCAAAATTTTCACTTAAGGGATGTTTCTGTACACCGAGTGCCAAGCCTTGTTGACAATTGATCGGTGGGAGATTTGCCACAAGACAAAGAGTGTGGGTGAGAGAGGGTCACCTTGCTTACTTCTTTTTGCATTGGAAGGGCTTGC
>JADLZK010006905.1:0-25857 GCA_015847255.1 Hyparrhenia diplandra
AGCACCATTTTCACAAGCCTAGGTGCCACCTGCGAGGCACTTTCGGCAGGCCGCCACCGTGAAGCTTTGTGGCCGGTAGCCACAGGCAAATTGTTTACAATGTTTGCTGAGCCTAGGACCAGGCGGGCCGCAGAGCAAATATTACCGTGCTGTCTCGGCAAACAAAGGCGTCGGTATTGTTGAGTGATGCGTAGGCAGCTGGAGAAAAAGAGAGCACACAGGAGAGATATGGGACCTGTAGCTGATGAAGTCGAGAGCTGTTTGCTGCCTAAAGCACAAAATTTCAGCTTCTCCCTCGTGAGACTGTTGCTACTTCCCTTATCCCGTACTACTTGTAGGAGTCATACTCATAATTTATGCTTACAAAATATCATTCACGGTGTATGGAAGTCTTGGCGAGATAGCTCATGTTTTTGAACTTTCCGTGTCTTCCCACAAGCGGCCATATCTGAGGTCTTCCACAAGCTGTTTTGCTCCCTGAAACAATTGCCTAGGCTCCAGCGTAGATGGGAGGAGCTGTTTACTTTTTCGATTTGTCAGCGGGGATGCGGTTTCCCCCATTTCTTTTGTAGTATGTACATATACATACATATATACATATATATATATAATATGTATATATAAAATCTGAAAGTGGCCATGTACATACATACATATATATAATATGCAAAGTGGTGTGGGGAGAGTACGCACAAATGACCGATCGCGTTGACAAGTAGTACTCGTCTGTCGCATGTAGCAGCACAATGCTTGTCTCCGGTCCATTTTCACTGAGATGCATGGATCGATCTCTCTTGGACCGAGGCTTTTGACGAGATAGAGAATGATTAAAGCAAATTACCCGTATTATTTGCTTTTGGCTTTTCTTGTTCATTCCGTCTAGTGAATTGCTTGCTTTTGGCTGCTTCTTGTTCATTCACGTCTAGTGAACGGATGGGAAAAGGGCTGCAGGACACAGCGCGCACTGCATGCACATGCAGAGAGGGAAAATTCGTGGAGCCAGACGCGCGCGACATTGCTCGATCGATCGTGAAAAGTGAAGAAAACGGCAGCATAATCGTCGTTGCCGCAATAGCAGTTTCGTGGGTGATTTGCATCACAGAGATGATACACTTAATAGTTTATGAAGACCTATCTACCGCTTGCAATCAGAGAAAATCAAACGCATACGCGCATGCCTGCAGAGGACTTAGCACCAATTCTCGCTGGTGATCTCTGGATACGAATTGAAGGTCAGTGTTCAGAGTTTGCAATTTTGAGGTTTGTCAGCGGGATGCATGTTCCTTATTTCATATATTAACTCTGATAGATCGGTCGTATCTACTTGTTCCTCAGCTCTCCGGCTGCTTGTTGAATAGATATACTCACCGTGTTTAGCAGCCTCCACTAGTCCCTACCGACTGCTTTGTAAGACCATCGGCAATGTAGGAACTTGAAAGAGTCCACACGTATTGCCGGTGCATCACCGCCTTTTGCAGTATGTAAACGCTACGCTGCCACCCAGCTTTTGTTCCCGCACAACCACGTTGTAGCAACTGCAGCCGGCAGCGCGCAGCGCAGGCTTTGTTCCACACGCAGCGTCATATCTGACCGCATCGGCATGGCATACACGGGGACGACCGGTGGCTGTGCCGGAGAGTCACCCTAGCGTTCGGCGGGCGACGCGAAGGGCGTGTGCCGATGGTCGCCTTGGGCCTGGCGCAGTGATACGACGTGGTGCACAATGTCACCAAGGAATGCCGTGCAACAGTCATCGAGGTGGGTTACCGCCCGCTCGACACGGCCATGCCCAGCACTGCGGCCACCGAGGAAGCGGTCGGCGAGGGCCAAGTGGCCGGGCGATTCGCCCGATGGGCTTGTGCGGTCTCGAGAGGACTTGTCGTGGCGTCGAAGCTGTGGCCAATTTGCTCGCAGGCTATCCAGACCTGTGTTGCCGTCCTTCCGGGAAACGCTCCGGAAGGCGGTGTAGCCGTTCCAGTTGTAAATGATCTCATCTCAACGGTAAACTAATTCTTCGCCCTGTTACACACGTGCCCCTGCAGCGGGAACCTGCAGATGGAGTACCTGGACACTCTACACTGGTCCACTGGCCGGTGTGCATTAAGCGGGCGACCCAAGATGTCGAACAAGAAGGAGGACGCCGTGCCGCGCACTGGAGCATTGAGGGGCGTGTGGCGCGCCGTGGAGATGTCGCGCCTAGGGCTCGCTAAAGCCATCGGCGTGAGCAACTTCACCACGAAAGCACCTCGACGACGGGTGCTGGCCCGTCCTACCATCCCCTGCGGTAAAGCCAGGTGGAGCTGAACCCCGGTGTGGCAGCAGAGAGACGCTGAGGGGCGTACTGCGCGCGACAAGGGCATCCACATCACGGGCTACTGTCGCTGGGTGGGCAGAACTGGGACGGGAAGGGGCAACGACGTGCTGAACTCCGAGGGTGATGCGCCGAGATTGCCAAGGCCAGAGGGGAAAAACTGTCGCGCAGGTACGCCACCGGCTGGCCGATTATTTCCCTGACGTCATACTCTCTGCTCTCCCCAAACTATATCCAATGCGGTCTTTTGTTCCTTTTATCATTGGGTGGCATTGAGATGGATACATGAGCTGGGAGTGACGTGGATCGTCAAGAGCTACAACAAGGGACGAGGCTCAAGCAGAGACACGAGATATTCGATTGGGGAGCTAACTGAGGAGGACCGGCTAAAGATCAGTCAGATGGCACAGAAGATTGGCCAGTATAGTATGTTGTTCTCACCAGAAGGTGAATTCACATGTGTTGATCCTGCAGAACTGAACATTGTCGAGGAATAGGAACTGGAAAATGTCCCGCCTCGGTGTCGCTTCATATTGAAGTATTTCGTACTACTCATATCAATAAGGACTATTTCGTACTAGTACATGTAAATAAGGCAACGATACATCTATGTCTGCGTGTCGATGATGTTTCCCACATCCCCATTCAGATGTTCAATAAAAATTATAATCATAGCATTGAGAATTTTTAGATATTGCCTACTCGAATTCCCCATGCGAGGTGGGCATCAACCGTTATCATAAGAACAGTGCTAATGATGCCCTTCTTGACTTCGTGTCTTAATTGTCATGTGTTTTTATCATTTGACATATCACAATGGATGGCGACCCTTCAAGTGCTTCATTTGGCAAGTTATGCGCGCTTTCATGGAGTGCCTGAGCATGCGTCAAAGTGTCTATATTTTTGTTCCTAAGATATTGTATTTTGCCAACTCCCAAATTAATATAGGAGCGAAAAAGAGATCGATCTCCAAAGATATTTCTTTTGGACATATCACAATGGATGGAACCCTTCTAGTGTCTTCATTTGGCAAGTTATGCACAGCTTTCATGGGTGCACGAGGCAGCTTCAAGAGTGTCCTATATTTTTGTTCCCTAAGATATGGTGTTTGCCAACTCCTAAATTAATATTGGAAGGGAGAGAGATGCGTCTCCAGAGTTTTTCTATATTTCCATCCCAAAAGAATTTTTCCTAGGCACTTTTTCTACTACCAGTCTCATATTTGTCACGGGAACCCTAGAATTTGTTTTTGTAGGCACGTTTTAAAACCGTTTCACCAAATCTCTTGTCTTTTTCTCACATGGAACCTTAAATTTGTTTTATTTTGTACACTTTTTAAGCCCTTTCACCTCGGATCCCGGCTCCCCAAAGCACACACATATATTTACCGCATGATGACGTGATTTGGGAATTGGCAGATGGGAAAGCGATATAAGAAATTGTTGGAGATGAGAGTTTTGTTATTTTTCCAAAAACTAGGGCAGGGAAAGGAATCTATACTATACTCTTATGATTGTGTCCTCTCCTCTGACTGAGCCACTGTCGCCCTCTTTTTCCATGCCCTACAATCTCAAATCGATAGCCACCCAAAAAGAACAAAATCACAGTTTCTACAGAAACTTCCGAGTACACACTATGGGAAGAAAATCTACCTTTGCCGAGGGAGTGCAGTTTTTGTAGATCGCCTAAAATCTGGCTCGGCAAAGTGGCGTTTTTTCACGGCGGCGCGCTCACCACCGTCAACCCTCGGCAAGGTAGTGTTGTCACGAGCAAGACCACTCGGTAAAGGGAGGCCACTTTTGAAGCGTGGAGCACGCGACCAGCGCCCGGCGAGTTCCATCGAACGGCGTTGTCCATGGCCATCTTGTGGATTTTTGTCGAGGGCGAGCGTGTGGATCCGCGGCAAAGTATGTGATCTTTGCCATAGCGCCACCACCGAGGGAGCTCAGCAGCAGCGATTTGGTTTTGATGAAAAATCAACAAATGAGACCCGCGTGTCCTCCCTTTGCAGACACTATCAGAATGAGCCCTCATGCGCCCGGCCCGAGCCGATGGGCAAAAGCCCTTATCACGCTTTCGGCGAAGGCTTTTGCGAGCGCCCGCGCTTCGGCAATGGCCTCTCGGCTAAAGTTTTTGGCGGCAAAGGGTCTTTGCCAAGTGCTGCAGCTGCGGCATGCGGCAAAGGCTTTTGCCTATTGTAGCGCCGAAAAAGCACTGCGGCAAAAGATATACACTCGACAAAATAAAAATGCAAAAACCCATAAAAATAATAGCAAAAATAATTTTTGGAGGGAGGACCCACTAGGTAGAGGGCCGGCCATCTTAACCCAAGTATGCCTTTTTTCTCGAGTATTATTCAATGTTTCCCACAATTGTGCTGGAGGTGGGAATCGAACCCACCCTTTCTCCTGCTGAGCAGCCTCCCTCCCACTACAACTGCACTACCCGTTGATTTGTGCAAATGATTCATTTTGGTTATTCAAATACTATATTAATCCAGTGTAAATTGCTTATTTGAGGCTCTAAAAAGCGAATTCAAATCAAAAAGTTGTCCAGCTGTAAAGTTTCATAACTTTTTCCATCCAAGGTGGTTTGCAAAATTTGAATTTCAAATTTGAGGGATTCGAGATGTAATTTTAAATTTGTGCATGAAACCTTCTTAGAAATTTTTATCATAGCCTACACATACAATATAGCGACAACTTCGACAAGTTTCATGATTTTCAAACTATGTTTGTTTTTAGAATTTAAAAAGAATGCACCCGAGTAAGTAAATGAGTAGTGTTTTGTGAACAAGAAGTGATGGTATTTCATGTGTTAGCCACGGATGAGGTCTCATATTAGAATCAATAACATGAATATCATCATTCAATTTGTCCACTTATTAGGGAATGACATGCGGTTCAAATTTCAGTTTTGAAAAATAATTCAAATAAAAGAGATAAAGTTATAAAAATAGCAAAAAGTGTATTTCAAAATTTCAACATAGTTGTTACAAGTATTGTAACAAGGTATCAAGATTGGAGACGACGAAAATCCAAAAACATTATATGTTTTCGCGGCTGCGCAAAAGGCGGCTTCGACAAAGACACCTCTTTACTCGAGGGCCATGGTTGCGTAAGTGTCTTCCTACGTGACACTTTCGGCAAAGAGGAAGTTTCTTACCCGGCGCCCGGCGCTCTGCAATGTCTTTACGTCTCACAGTAGTCGCGAGGGCCACGGCTCAGAGCTCTCTTCAATGATTTGTCTTTTTAGCAAAATACGATGCCGTGGTAAGGGCCACATGTTCACTTCTTACCCGGCGAGGCCTGCCGGCTGACTCGGCAAAAGCGTTAACGCTTCTGCGAGCACGACATGCGGCGCTTCGGCAATATTTTTATTTTGGCTTCACAATTTTTACGTAGCTTAGCTACAGTACTTAGAGCTCCATGCCCATCTTTGGAATGTGAAACCTTTTACTAGCATTTCATAAATTTTTCATCCTTTATTTGAATTTCTTTTCTAACTCCCAAATTGAACTCGAGGTCATTCGAATAGTGGATCAAAAAATAGTTGGAAAAATGATATTCTTAACTTAATAGTCTAATTTGAGGCCACATCTATATCACACCATAGAATTGAACATCTTCTAGCGTAAAACATGTGCGACCCACATGAGGGTATGAAGAAATAAAAAGCGAAGTTGAAAAATCGCATGAATTTTGACGAGTTGTGCGTGACATCGCATGTGTAGGCTGCGATAACAAATTTGAGAAAGATGTGTGGAGGTTGCATCCTGGATGGCACAAAACCAAGAGCATTTGAACATGATTTTCTATTATCACATGTTGGAGAACTCAAAGTCGTAGGCAGGTAGCACATGTTTTTGAACTTTTCAAGTCTTCCACGAGCAGCCATTTTTCTGGTCTTCCACAAGCGGTTTGCTCCTGAAACAATTTGCATAGCCTCCATCGTAGATGGGAAGGGAGCCGTTTACTTTGGATTTGTCAGCGGGATGCATATTCCTCATTTCTTATCTTGACTCGATCGATCGGTCGTATATATATCTACTTGTTCCTCATCTCTCGGGCTGCTTGTGCGGAAGACCACCAGAGCAAGTTCAAAAAGCATGCCTACGACTTCCATACATGTTGATGGTGGCTACGAGATTCCAGGTCTTGCACGACTGAGTCAAGAGTCAGACAGCTTGCACGACTGAGTCAGACAAGAGCTTAAATTACTCCACTCCCCCGCTTTTTGGCCTTGCCCTTTAAATTGAAGAAGCACAAGGCAAGGCAGACACACGAGACAGAGGACAGAGCAGGCCAAGCGCACCCCAACACTACCAAAAATCCTGAATAGCGTTGGCGGCCAGGAATTTTCTTGAGTGCGAAATCAATCCGCCAGGAATTTCCCAATGGCGACCACCGTGCAGGAGCTGGCGGCCACGTGCAGGAGCTGGCGGCCACCGTGCAGGGAAACCACCGAGTGGGTTCCTGATCCCCGAGCAGGAGAAGCTCGCCCGGCGTGGAAGCTTCCAGTTCCGTCACCATCGATCTCCAGCGTCTGCTGGCGTCGACGACTCCACCGCCCGAGGCAAGCTGCCAAGCTGCGCTCGGCGCTGCTGAACTGGGGCTTCTTCTTGGTCAGCATTCTTGTTAATTTTCGTTCTTTTGGCTCTACTTCATCATCGCATATGAAAACAAAAAGTCAACTTTGTTACTTTTCTGCAGGTTCACCAACCATGGGATCGCGACACTCTGTGATAGGCACGCTCTGGTGGCTGCAGCACGTGAGTTCTTCCACATGCCGCTGGAAGAGAAGCAGGTGTACAGCAACCTGATCGAAGGGAAACAGTGGCAGCTAGAAGGATACGAGGAATGACCCCACGAAAAGCCCCGATCAGATCAGGGACTGGTGCGACCGCCTGCATCTCACGGTTGAGCCAGAGAGACGAGAGGAGTCTCGATCGCTGGCCCCGACACCCAGAATCTTTTTAGGTAAAAATTGGATCAACCATTTGTGCAATGGCACCAAAAGAATTTCAGGAACAACTGAAGCCTTGGTTGACAACTGATGAAATGCAGGGGTCTTCTCCACGAGAGTACACGATGAGTTGCAAGCGAGGTAAAGAACGGGCTGCTCCTGGCGATGGCCCAGGCTTTTTGGAAGCTTGATAACGAAGGCATCATTGAGCCAGTCGCGGCGACACGGGCTCCACCACGCACGCCAGGGTTCAACTACTACCCAGCCTGCCCGAGGCCCGAGCTCGTGCTCGGCGCCAGGCCCTCACTGTGACTTCGGCGTCCTGGCGCTGCTCCTCGCCGACGAACACGTCGGTGGGCTGCAGTTCAGAAGAACGGCACCTGGTACTGCGTCCCGCCAGTGGTGGCGGAGCCCTGCTGGTCAACGTTGGCATCACGTTGCAGGGTAACCAGCAGCCATCTCTGAACCAAACCTCTACGATTTTTGGCACTTTGCAACTGACAGATTCTGATCAGTTGTTGGTCGTATCGAACACTTGTGTACGGTGCATGCAGATAATGTCAAACGGGATCTTCAAGGCCCGGTGCACAGGAGTAGTGAGCGAACTCTGAGAAGGAGAGGATGTCTCTGGCCATGTTCTACGGTCGCGGATAGTGCGAAAGAGATCGGGGCCGATCGCTGAACTGGTGCGATGAGAAGCGGCCGGCACAGTATAAGAAGATCAAGTACACAGATTTGGTGGTTGCTCACCATGAGACACTGCTCTAAAGGGACGGAGTCAATGGAGTCATCGAGTCGCTAAAAAGATTTAGATTTAAGGAGATGTTGGTCGATAAACTTGTGAGCTGATGTACTCAGTTTCATTTTCCTATGTTTTTGTAATAAATTTTTATACCTCGTAAAAGTTAGTTATTTGGAATAAAAGGGGAGTGTAATATATGAACTGAGTAAACTACATCCATTTTAAGTAGTTCAGGAATTACTTAAAAAAATGTCCAAATTTCGAGAAGTTTCTCATTTTTGACGAGTTTAATCACCATATGCAAGAATAGATGAAGCTCAAAATTTATTTTACCCATTTTAATTTTTCTAGTTAATATGATAATAGGTGTTTTCATTATCAGAAAGAGTTTTTGCAACAACAATCAGGCTCGGTAACACCATGGTTACCCTGACCAAACCCCAACCAACGTCTAGCCCCTTAGACAGTATCGATTACATGGCTAAACAGTTAAAGCGTCACTTGATTGGGCAGCAACTATAGTGGGGCCAGTGGTGCCTCTAGATGCTTGATGCGGTCTCTGACCAACACAGCGCCCGAGGACCCCGCAGCCGATTCTTAGCTGAGCTCTTTAAGATCATCCCTCTGGCGAAGCGGTCTTTGGTAGCTGTGGCTGGTAGTCAAAGTGATTAAAGATCCTTGCGCTGAAGCGGCTGGGGATGGCGTAAAGGTTGGGGTTTGGGATGGAGGTAGGATGGCTGGCAGTGTTTTGTTCATGCGAAATGGTGGATGACTTGCGTCAGATTGTCTTGGTGACTGGATCGGCGCAGTGATATTATGGGTATCGCAGGGTGCAAATTGGCCCATTAGACTTAGCAGCCAGTCGCGATTAGAATCACGGAAGCGGTCATTACAAGCGCGTGGCAGGCGCTGGTGCTGGCTGGCGGGGAAACTGTTGGCGGCGTGGATATGCGGCGACGCCCGGCTGCGCCATACGTCGGCGCCAGCCCACCCCCGTGGCCGCCGGCTTCGCGGGTCGAACTTTCCCCTAGAATCACGCTGCGGTGCGCACGGTGCGTTGAAGAGTAAGCCTGCCCGTAGCGGCGCAATCCGGCTCGATGCGCCTCGTCGCTGGCGCCAGTCCGCTCACGTCAGCTTCCGCCGCGCAGCGGGAGGGAGGCGGCAGCGAGGGAGGAAGGCCCGGCCGCGAGCGCGATGGAAGGGGCGAGGCGGCGTGGTGGCGAGGTGGGCTGTCAGCGTGTTGGGTGGGCGGCGTGGAGGCCAGCGGCCATGGCGCCCTTGATAGCAGCGCTAGCAGGCGGCGCCAAGGTAGCGCGCGGCGCTATACGCGCCCGGCAGGTGGGAGTCGCGGCGGCAGCGTGGAGCGTGGGGACGGTGGCATGCTCGAGCGGCAATGCCAGCGTGGTCGAGCGGCGGCGCTGATACTGCGTCGAGTCGATTGAGAGAGTGAGGACTGAAGGACACGCTAGCACGGAGAGGATAAGGCTATGCGATACTGATTTTTAAAAATTACTTGCGGCTTTGCGAGTGCAAGATCAAGGCACTCGACAAAGAATAAGAGCACCATTTTTCTAAGCCTAGTGCCACCTGCCGGGAGCACTGTCGGCAAAAAAGTACCACCGTGAGCTTTATTGGCGGCCCTGGGCAGAATTGTTTATGTTTGCTTTGAGGCCTAGGATGAGGCCATAGGCAAAATATTAGGTGCTCTCGGCAAACAAAGCGTTTTCGGTTGGTGATCACGTAGGCAGCTGGAGAAAAAGAGGAACACACAGAGATATAGGACCTGTGGCTGATGATCGAGGCTGTTTGCTGCCTAAAGCAAAATTTCAACCCCTTCACTCCCTCGTGAACTGTTGCTACTATATCCCGTACTACTAGTTTATGCAGTCATACTCATAATTTATGTACAAAATATCATTCACGGTGTGATGGAAGTCTTGGCAGATAGCACATGTTTTTGAACTTTCCGTGTCTTCCACAAGCAGCCATATTTTCTGGTCTTCCACAAGCTGTTTGCTCCCTGAAACAATTGCCTAGGCTCCAGCGTAGATGAGAGGGAGCTGTTTACTTTCGATTTTGTCAGCGGGATGCGGTTCCCCATTTCTTTGTAGTATGTACATATACATACATATATACATATATATATATAATATGTATATATAAATCTAGTAGTATGTACATACATACATATATATAATATGCAAAAGTGGTGTGGGAGAGTACGCACAAATGACCGACCGCGTTGACAAGTAGTACTCGTCTGTCGCATGCTTAGCAGCACAATGCTTTGTCTCGGTCCATTTCTGAGATGCATGGATCGATCTCTCTTGGACCGAGCACGAGATAGAGAATGATTAAGCAAATTACCCGTATTTGCTTTTTGGCTTTTTCTTGTTCATTCCGTCTAGTGAATTGCTTTTTGGCTGCTTCTTGTTCATTCCGTCTAGTGAACGGATGGGAAAGGGCTGCAGGACACAGCACGCACTGCATGCACATGCAGAGAGGAAAATTCGTGGAGCGAACACGCATGACGTGCTCGATCGATCTTGAAAAAGTGAAGGAAAAGCAGCTGCATAATCGTCGTTGCCACAATACACGGTTTCGTCGTTGTTCATCACAGAGATGATACATAATAGTTTATGAAGACCTATCTACCGCTTGCAATCAGAAAATCAAACACCAAACGCATGCCTGCAGGAGACTTAGCACCAATTCTCGCTGGTGATCTCTGGATACGAATTGAAGGTCAGTGTTCAGAGTTTGAATTTTTGATTTGTCCAGCGGGATGCATGTTCCTTATTTCATATATTAACTCGATAGATCGGTCGTATCTACTTGTTCCTCCAACTCTCCCGGCTGCTTGTTGAATAGATATACTCACCGTGTTTAGCAGCCTCCCTAGTCCCTACCGACTGCGCTAGACCATCGGCAATGTAGGAACGAAAAGAGTCCACGTATTGCCGGTCCATCCCCCACCGCCTTTGCAGTATATAAACCAACGCGCACCCCAGCTTTGATTTCCACACAACCACGTTGCTCAACTGCAGCAAGCAACGCGCACCCAGGCTTTGTTCCACACAACCAGCGTCATATCTGACCGCATCAGCATGGCATACACGGGGACGACGGTGAAAGCTGTGCCGGAGGTCACCCTGCGTTCGGGCGACGCGAGGCCATTTACCGATGGTCGCCTTGGGCGCGAGCGCAGTACGACGTGGTGCTACAATGTCACCAAGAATGCCGTGCTAACAGCCATCGAGGTGGGTTACCGCCGCTTCGACACGGCCGCCTTTTACGGCACCGAGAAGCCGGTCGGCGAGGCCAAGTGGCCGAGGCGTCGCCGTGGAGCTTGATGCAGTCTCGAGAAGGGACTTGTTCGTGACGTCGAAGCTGTGGTGCTCGCAGAGCCATCCAGACCTTGTATTTGCCGTCCCTTCGGGAAACACTCCAGGTACGGTGTAGCCGTTCAGTTGTAAATGATTTTTCTCATCTCAACGGTAAACTGAATTCTTCGCCCGTACGTGCCGCGGGAGCGAGGAACCTGCAGATGGGTACCTGGACCTCTACCTGGTCCGCTGGCCGGTGTGCGTGAAGCCCGAGGCGACCCAAGATAGTCGAACAAGAAGGAGGACGCGCCGTGCCGCACTAGACGTGAGGGCGTGTGGCGCGCCATGGAGGAGTGTCAGCGCCTAGAGGGCTCGCTAAAAGCCATCGGCGTGAGCAACTTCACCACCAAGCACCTCGACAGGGGTGCTGGCCGTCACTTACCATCCCCTGCGGTAAACCAGGTGGAGCTGAACCCGGTGTGGCACCAGAGACGCTGAGGGGCGTACTGCGCCGACAAGGGCATCCACATCACGGGCTACTGTCCGCTGGGTGGAGCAGAACTGGGACGGGAAGGGCAACGGCGTGCTGAACTCCGAGGTGATCGCCGAGATTGCCAAGGCCAGAGGGAAAACACTGTCGCGCAGGTACGCCACCGGCTTTGGCTGGGGAGTTATTTTCCTGACGTCTACTCTGCTCTCCCCAAACTATATCAATGCGGTCTTTTTGTTCCTTTATCATTAGGTGGCATTGAGATGGATACATGAGCTGGGAGTGACGTGGATGTCAAGGCTACAACAAGGTTGGGCTCAAGCAGAACTTGAGATATTCGATTGGGAGCTAACTGAGGAGGACCGGCTTAAGATCCAGTCAGATGGCACAGAAGATTGGCCAGTATAGTATGTTCTCACCAGAAGGTGAGATTCACGTAATGTTGATCACCTGCAGGAGCAGACATTGTCGAGGAATAGGAACTGGAAAATGTATCCCACCTCGGTGTCGCCATATTGAGTATTTCGTACTACTCCCCATATCAATAAGGACTATTTCGTACTAGTAGGTATATAAATAAAGGCAACGTACATCTATTTCTGCGTATGCGATGATGTTTCCCATCCCCATTCAGATGTTCAATACAAAAATTATAATCATAGCATTGAGAATTTTTTAAGATATTGCCTACCAGATTTCCCATGCAGTGGGCATCAACCGATATCATAAGAACAGTGCTAATGATGCCCTTCTTGACTTCGATATGCTTAATTGTCATGTGTTTTATCATTTTGACTTATCACAATGGATGGCGACCCTTCAAGTGCTTCATTTTGGCAGAGTTATGCGCAGCTTTCATGGAGTGCCCTGAGCATCGTCAAAAGGTGTCTATATTTTTGTTCCCTAAGATATTGTATTTGCCAACTCCCAAATTAATATAGGAGCGAAAAAGATCGTCTCAAGATTTTTTCTTTTGGACATATCACAATGGATGGAGAACCCTTCTAAATTTGCTTCATTTGGCAAGTTGCTTACAGCTTTCATGGGTGCAAGGCAACTTCTGGGTAATCCTATATTTTTTTTCCTAAGATATGGTGTTTGCAACTCCCGCCCATAAAAGGAAAAAAACAGAGATGCGTCTCCAAGAGTTTTTCTATATTTCCATCCCCGATTTTTCCTAGGCACTTTTTCGTCCTGGTCTCATATTTCATCGAAAAGGAACCTGAATTTGTTTTGTAGGCGTTTAAAACCGTTTCACCAAATTTTTTCCTTGTCTCTTAGGCCACATGGAACCTTAAATTTGCCACATTTACCTTTTAACTCCCACCTTAATAATGGAAGCGAAAGCACACATATGCGTCTCAAGATTTCTATATTTCCATCCCAAAAGATTTTTTCGATATAAGCACTTTTTACAGATGAGTTTTGTTATTTTTCACGGGGAATCCTGAATTTACTATTTTTTGTTGTGTCCGTTTTCTCCTCTTGAGCCATGTTTTTTCCTTGCCCTTTTCTCACCTGGAACCTTAAATTTGTTTTGTACACTTTTAAACTTCCAGTACACTATGGGGAAAGAAAATCTACCTTCCCCGAGAATTTATATATTTTTTGTAGGAATGCCTAAAATCTGATTTGGGAATTGGCAAAGATGGGAAGCGATCACCACCAGGTGTGTTGGCATGAGTAGTGTTATTTTCAAAGCAAGACCCCGGGAAAAGGAATCCACTTTGGCGTACTCTTATGACCACATGTCCTTTTTTTTTTCTCCTTGGCGTTGTCCATGGCACCATCTTGTGGATTTTTGTCGAGGCCGAAGCGGTGTGGATCCGCGGCAAAGTATGTGATCTTTGCCAAAGCGCCACCACTGAGGGGAGCTCACCGGCAGCGATTTGGTTTTGATTTTTTGAAAAAAATCAACAAATGGAGCCGCGTGTCCTCCCCTTCGCCAGGCACTATCAGGAAGGAAGGCGCCCCATGCGTCGGCGCCCCTGATAGGCAAAACCCTTATCACCTTTCGGCGAGGAAGGCTTTTGCGGCGCCCGCTCCAGCAATGGCCTCACCGGCTAAAGTTTTTGGCTTGCAAAAGGGTCTTTGCCAAGTGCTTTTCGCGAGAAAAGCTGCGGCATGCGGCAAAGCTTGCCATATTGTAACGCAGCCCTTACTTTCGACAGGCATATACACTTTCGACAAAATAAAAATGCAAAAAACCCCATAAAAATAATAGCAAAAATAATTTTTGGGAGGGGAGGACCCACTAGGTAGAGGCCGGCCATCTTAGCAAAGTATACCTTTTCTCAGTATTATTCTCCAATTTTCCCATTTTGAAAATGCTTTGGAGGTGGGAATCAGACCCACTCCCTGCTGAGCAGCCTCCCTCCACTACAACTGCACTACCCGTTGATTTATTACAAATGATTCATTTTGGTTATTCAAATATTATATTAATCCAGTGTAAAATTGCTTATTTGAGGCTCTAAAAGCAATTCAAATCAAAAAGTTGTCAGCATGAGAGTTTCATAACTTTTCCATCCGAGGTGATTTGCAAAATTTGAATTTCAAATTTAGGATGAGATATGTAATTTTAAATTTGTGCATGAAACCTTCTTAAAATTTTTTATCATAACTTTATACACATACAATACAATATAGCGACAGCTTCGACAAGTTTCATGATTTTTAACTATGTTTGTTTTAGAATTTAAAAAGAATGCACCGTAAGTAAATGATAGGTGTTTTGTGTGAACAAGGCTGATAGTATTTCATGTATTATTATACGGATGAGGTCTCATATTAGAATCAATAACACATGAATATCATTTTTTTCATTCAATTTGTCCACTTATTGAATGACATACAGTTCAAATTTCAGTTTTTGAAAAATAATTCAAATAAAAAGAGATAAAGTTATAAAAAATAGCAAAAGTGTAAAAAAAATTCAAAAAATTTCAACATGTTATTTACAAAAATTGTAACAAGGTATCGAGAAAAAAAATTGGGCGAGGAAATCAAAAAACATTATGTTTTACCGGCTGCAAAGGCGGCTTCAAAAAGAGACCCCACACTAACACTACTTAGGGCCATGGTTAGCCAAGTGTCTTCCTCGCTGGCGCCGGCAAGAAGGAGAGTTTCTTGCGCGCGGCGCTCTGCAATGATGCTTGTCTCTGCGGTAGTCGCGAGGGGCCGCGAGCTCGAGCTCTCTTCAATGATTTGTCTAGCAAAATCACGATGTCGTGGAGGCCACATGTTCGACTTCTTCGAGCGAGGGCCTGCGGCGACTCTCGGCCAGCGTTAACCTTTGCCGAGCAGCGACATGCAGCGCTACGGCAATATTTTTATTTTGGCGTCACAATTTTTACGTAGCTTAGCTACGAGTACCCAGAGCTCCATGCCCATCTTTGGAATGAGGAAACCTTTTACTGTATTTCATAAAATTTTTCATCCTTTATTTGAATTTTCTTTCTCACAACTCCAAATTGAACTCCGAGTCATTCGAATAGTGAATCAAAAATGAGTTTGGAAAAATGATATTCTTACTTAATGAAGTCTAATTTGAGGCCACATCTATGCCCACGCATAGAATTGAACATCTTCTGGCGCCAAAACATGTCGACCCACGTGAGGGGTATAAAAATAAAAACGAAGTTGAAAAATCATAAATTTTGGCGAGGGTTATGCATTGACATGCGTAATGTAGGCTGTGAAGTAAAAATTTCTGAGAAAATTGTGCAAGGTTACCTCCTGGATGGCACAAAACCAAAGGCATTTGAACATGATTTCTATTATCACATATTTGGAGAACTCAAGTCGTAGGCAGGTAGCACATGTTTTTTGAACTTTCCAAGTCTTCCACAAGCAGCCATTTTCTGGTCTTCCACAAGCAGTTTGCTCCCTGAAGCAATTGCATAGCCTCCATCGTAGATGGGGAGGGCCGTTTACTGGATTTGTCAGCAGGATGCATATTCCTCATTTCTTATCTTGACTCGATCGATCGGTCGTATATATATCTACTTGTTCCTCATCTCTCGGGCTGCTTGTGGAAGACCACCACCCAAGATTCAAAAGCATGGCTACGACTTCCATATATATTTGGTGGCTACGGATTCAGGTCTTGAAAGCAGGTCAAAGAGTCGGAGCAGCTTGCACGACTGAGTCAGACAAGGCTTAAAATTACTCCACTCCCCGCTTTTAGGCCTTGCCCTTTAAATTGAAGAAAGCACAAGGCAAGGCAGACACACGAACAGAGGGACAGAGCAGGCCAAAAGAGCGCACTAACACTACCAAAATCCTGAATAGCGTTGGCGGCCAGGAATTTTCTTGAGTGCCGAAATCAATCCGCCAAAGGAATTTTTCCCAATGGCGACCACCGTGCAGGAGCTGGCGGCCCACCGTGCAGGAGCTGGCGGCCACCGTGCAGGAAGCCACCGAGTGGGTTCCTGATCCCCGAGCAGGAGAAGCTCGCCGGCGTGGAGCTTCCAGTTCCCGTCCCCACCATCGATCTCCAGCGTCTGCTGGCGTCCGACGACTCCACCGCCCGAAGACGAAGCTACCAAGCTGCGCTCGGCGCTGCTGGAACTGGGGCTTCTTCTTGGTCAGCATTCTTGTTAATTTCGTTCTTTGGCTCTACTTCATCATCATGTAAAACCAGGAAGTCAACTTTTGTTTTCTTTTCTGTAGTTTACCAACCGCCGGGATCGCGACTCTGTGATAGGCGCTCTGGTGGCTGCAGCACGTGGGTTCTTCCACATACCGCTGGAAGCGAGGTCTACAGCAACCTGATCGAAGAAGGCAGTGGCAGCTAGAAAAGGATGAGGAATAATGACCCCACGAAAAGCCCCGATCAGATCAGGGACTGGGTGCGACCGCCACCATCTCACGGTTTGGAGCCAGAGAGCGAGGAGGTATAGTCTCGATCTTTGGCCCCGACACAAGAATCTTTTTAGGTAAAAATTGGATCAACCATTTTGTGCAATGGCACCAAAATTTCAGGAACAACTTCAAAGCCTTGGTTGACAACTGATATGAAATGCGAGGGGTCTTTTCTCCGCGAGAGTACACGATGAGTTGCAAAGCGAGTATTAAAAAAGAACGGGCTCCTCTGGCATTAGCCGAAGCTTTTGGAACTTGACTTAACGAAGGCATCATTGGCCGAGTGCGGCGACACGGAGCTCCACCACGCACACGCCAGGTTCAACTACTACCCAGCCTGCGCCCGAGGCCCGAGCTCGTGCTCGGCGCCGGAGACCTCACTGTGACTTCGGCGTCCTGGCGCTGCTCCTCGCCGACGAACACGTCGGTGGGACTGCAGTTCAGAAGAAGCGGCACCTGGTACTGCGTCCCGCCAGTGGTGGCGGAGCCCTGCTGGTCAACGTTGGCATCACGTTGCGGGTAACCAGCAGCCATCTCTGAACCAAACCTCTACGATTTTTGGCACTTTTACAGCTGACAGATTCTGATCAGTTGTTGGTCGACGAGGCTACTTGTGTACGGTGCGTGCGGAATAATGTCAAACGGGATCTTCAAGAGCCCGGTGCACAGGAGTGGTGACGAACTCTGAGAAAGGAGAGGATGTCTCTGGCCATGTTCTCACGAGTGCGGATAGTGCGAAAGAGATCGGGGCCGATCGCTGAAGCTGGTCGATGAAAGCGGCGGCACAGTATAAGAAAGATCAAGTACACACAGATTTGGTGGTTGCTCACCATGAACACTGCTCTAAAAGGGACGATCCAATGGAGGTCATCAGTCGCTAAAAGATTTAGATTTAAGGAGATGTTGGTCGAAAAATAAACTTGTGAGCTGATGTACTCAGATTTCATTTTTCCTATATTTTTTGTAATAAATTTTATACATAAGTAAAAAGTTAGTTATTTGGAATAAAGGGGAGTGTAATATATGAACTGAGTAAACTACATCCATTTTAAGTAGTTCAGAATTTAAAAAAAATGTCAAAATTGAGAAGTTTTCTCATTTTTGACAGTTTAATCACCTATGCAAGAATAGAAAAAAAAAATAAAGCTCCAAAATTTATTTTTTACCCATTTAATTTTCTAGTTAATATGATAATAGGTGTTTTCATTATAGAAAAGAGTTTGCAACAACAATCAGGAAACCAGTAACACCAGATTTGCACCCACACCAAACCCCAACCAACGTCAAAGCCCCCTTAGACAGTATCGATTACAGCTGGCTAAACAATTAAGCGTCACGAGTGGAGCAGCAACCTATAGTCGGGGCCAGTAGTGCCTCCTAGATGCTTGATGCCGGTCGCTGACCAGCACAGCGCCGAAGGACGCTCAGCAGGTCATGGCCCAGAGCTCCGTCATCCTCTGCGGCCGGGAAGCGGTGCTTTGAGCGGCAGGCGGTAGTCAAAGGAGAGGCGGCGGTCGTCCTTTAGCTCGGCTAGGCGGCTGGGGATGAAAATGCAAAGGTTAGGGTTTGGGATGGAGGTAGGATGGCTGGCAGGTTTTGTTCATGCGAAAATGGTGGATGACGTCAGATTGTCTTGGGCCGGCTGAGATCGCGCGGTGATGATGTGGGTATCGCGGTGCAAGTGGCCCATTGGAGACTTGGCATGCCGAGGCCACGTTAGAGTCTAGGCGGTCGCGATACAAAGCGCATTGGCAGGCGGCTGGTGGCTTTGGCTGGTGAGCTTGTTGGCGGCGTGGATGTTGGCGTCGCCCGAGCGCACAGCGCCTCGTCGGCGCGAGCTCACCGTGGCACGCCGGCGTACGCTGCGGGCCGAACTTCCCCTAGAATGCGCGCTCGCGATGTACTACGGTCGTTGAAGAGTAAGCCTGCGTCGCTTGGCGCAATCCGCTTTCATCAGCCTCGTCGCGGCGCTCGTCGCTCGTCGCTTACCGGCCAGCGGGGAGGGAGGGGCCGGCAGCGAGGGAGGCGAAGACCGACGCGAGGAGCCGCGTGGAAAGGGGCGGCGGCGTGGTGGTGAGGTGGAGCTGTCCGGCTGGCGGTTGGGTGGGGGCGGCGTGGAGGCCAGCGGCCCACGCAGCTAGCGCCGCTTGAGCCGCATAGCGCGAAGCGGTACGAGGAGGTGAGCCCGCCTTGAGGCGTATACTGCGCCCGGCGGGTGGGAGTCGCGAGGCGGCAGCGTGGGGCATGGGGACGGTGGCGTGCTACGGCGGCAATGCCGAGGCGTGGCCTGATACGATGTCGAGACCCGATTGAAGGTGAGGGCGAAGGACACTTAGCTGAGAGGATAAGGCTATACGATTTCGATTTTTAAAAATTGCTAGCGGCTTTGCAGGTGCAGATCCAGGCACTCAACAAAGAATAAGAGCGCCATTTTCTAAGCCCGGAGTGCCACCTGCCCGGGCACTTTCGGCGAAATATCTGTTATTTTTCTAAGCCGAGTGCCACCTACACACCACTTTCGACAAAAGCATTAGGCGCTGGCGCTAAGTTGGAAAAAGGCGCCATTTGGTTTTTCCGTCGTGCAGCGCCCGGTGCGGAAAAAATACTTCTTTGCCTAGTGTAATAGGTTGACACTCGGCATATGTATCCTCTAAGCGAGTGTCAACCTGAATTTACACTCGGCAAATGTTAAAGATCACTAACTCACGAAACTACGAGGAGATGTTGACGAGCTTTCAAGCGATGTTGCGTCACAACTTGCTCTAAACCTTCTCATCCGCGCTTCCGCATATGATATGACAACAACTTTCGTCGAATTTACCATTGGTTTTTCAACCGTTTTTCTTTTTATACAATTTAAAAACCGTTTACCCACCGCGCTTAGGTATGCGTGTTTACGAAAGCGAGATCATTGAGCCCGTAATCATATCTACTCACAGGGGCCTTAAATTAGGTTGACTAACATGAATATCAATTTTACACTCAATTTTTCCAAATATTTGAATGACCTGTGGTTCAATCTCACCCGATTAAAAATATTGTTTTGAAAACAATTAATTGGTTATATATTGCAAATAAAATGAAAATGCACCAAACTTTGTTAGGGGTAGAAATGTGATATGTGTTGAGAGCAGAAAAAGTTTGAAGGCAATTGGAGAATAAAAATTTTCTTTGCGAGTGCGCTCATGGCACTTTCGGCTTAAGAGCCTCTAAGCCGAGTGTGGACTTGCCAAAATAAAAAAATGAGACCGTGTGATGGCACTCTTAGCGAGTGCCTTACACGGATACTTCGGCTTAGAAGTAGCGGAGGGGCTGGCCGGCCCTAGGGAGGCCGCGGTTAAAAACTTGCATCGTGAGTGTGGAGCGATTAGACGCTTTCGGCTTATCTCAACTTCTAGGCGAGTGCTTTTGCCTAAGCCGTGTGTCAAAGTTTTTAGCACTTTCGGCTTATCAGAGTCTAAGCCGGTGTTAATTTTTGGCGTGTGCCTGCCCTAGGCACTTTTCGGCAGTGAGCTAGCTCTAGGCGGGTGCCCGATATTTGGCACTTTCGGCAGGAGTCGAGCACCACCGGCGAGGTGCTGTTTTCGGTAGTGCCGTGGGCGGAAATGAATGTTGGGCTGATTCTTTAGCCACTTTGCGAGTGCGACTGTGTTTAGCGGCGCTAAAATCTAGAGACTAGCACGGCGTGCCGTGGCTGGCGAGCGCTTTTCGCCACCATCCAGCCCGGACAAAGGAAGCATTGCCAAGAGCAAGACCCTCGGTAAGGAGGTCAGCTACCGGCGAGGCAACTTTGGCGAGCACTAGCCTGCGTTTATAGCGCGACCACCGGCAGAGTTAGCGCCGAACCTGGCGCCGCCCATCACATGCATTTTGCGAGGAGGTCGGGACGTGCGGCTCACGACAAAGTATGGGATCTTTGATGACAGCCACCACCGGGCTCTCGTCGACAAAGTATGGGATCTTTGATGACAGCCACCACCGGGAAGCTCTCGGCAACGATTTGATTTTTGTTTTTCTTTTTAAATAAAAATAAAACGGGCCACGTGTCCCTCTACCCTTTTGCCAAGGGCCACGACTCAGAGCTGTCAGCAAAGATTTGTATCTTTTGAACAAGAACGACGTCTCGTGGAGCACCATGTGTTCACTTCTTTGCACGATGGCCTGCCAGCAACTCTCAGCAAAAGGCCTTAACCTTTGCGGCTGACATGTGAGCGGCAAGGACCTCTCTTTACCGAGGTAGACGAGGTGCTCAATATATTTTGGCTTCACAATTTTTCTCGTAGCTTAGTGACCGTACTGAGAGCTCCATGCCACTTTGGATCGAGGCACTTTTTACTGTATTTCATGAATTTTCATCCGTTATTTGAATTTCTTTTCACAACTCAAATTTGAACTCACGAGTCGTTTTGAATAATGGATCACAATGGACAAAAATAATATTCTTGCTTGTGAGTCTAATTTGAGGTCACATAGGTCCAGCTACCCCTATTTGAATATCTTGTGCTTGAGAAACATGTGCGACTTACATAGCGTGGTGAATACGTCTTTAAATTCTATAAAAAGCAAATGAAGTCAAAAATCCATGAAAATTTGGCGAGGTTGTAGAAAAATCATGAAATTTGGCCGAGTTATCGATGATATACGCATGTGTGAATGCTGTAACAAAAATTTGAGGAAATGTAGCGTGCAAGGTAGCATCTGGATTAACAAACCAATACATACGCAACATGAGTTTTCTATTATCACATGTTGGAGATCTCTGGTTTTGTGCGGGTTCAGGAATGCAACCTTTCGCGAAACCTTCTCAATGTCTTTATCACGCCCACATGCGATATCCGACAACATCGTCAAATTTCATGATATCCGGCACAACTTCGTCCAAAATTTCATGATTTTTGACTTCTTTTAGCTTCATAGAGAACAAATAATTCACCCGCGGTTGACTAAATGCGACATGTTTTACGGCGCCACAAATGATCTAAGTAGGCGTGAAGCGCTTGAATGTGGCCTCAAATTAGACTGCAAAGAGATATAATTTTTCAGTTCATTTAGTCCCGCATTATCCGAATGTACTTCCGCAGTTCAAATTTGAGTTGGCAACGAGAGCTGATGCCGACATATATATCGATAGCAAATAAATTCCCAAAGTTTGGCATGGAAGTACTAAAAACTACGCATAGCGAAAAGCGCTACATGAATCTGAATCAAAACCGAGCAATAAATAAATGCTGCGTGAGCAAGTTGGGCTGCGGCGAAAACATCACTGCTGCGAGGCACATGGAAGGCTCTCGGCAAAGAGCAGCAGCATTGCTAGAGCTTCGCATGTGATGCGGCCGCGACAAACTATGCGAAAAAGGCCTCATGGCACCTGGAGGTGCGTTTTGAGAGCATTTCGCGTAGTCGGACCCGAGGGCGAGTCTCGGCGAGCGGTGGCGGACGCTTCCTTATCCAGCTTCGCAAAGGTATAAAAAGATGGGAGGAGACTCCTTCACCGAGCGGCATCCGGATCGTGCGTGTTTGCAAAGGAAAAATAAAAATAGACAACACACTACACACACTCCAGGAAACACACACTCAGCAACACGCAGCGGCATACACACCTGCACCACCTGCCCATCGCGGCTAGCGCTGCCGCTACGCCACGCGCTCGCGACCTCGAGCGTATGTCGCGCTACACGCCTACCAAATTTCGATTGCCACCCCATGCGACTATGCTGCACCCACCGATGCGGCAGCCACCCACGGCGCAGCCACCTCCATTCTGCGCTGCGCACAGAGCGCTGCCCACGGCTGCGCGACTGCCGCAGCACACGTGCCCTAAACGCTTGAAGGAGAAGAGGTAGAAGGAGGAAGAGGAGGAGGGAAAGGGCGAGGAAGAGGGCGAAGGGAAAGGAAGGAGGAGAAGGAAGGAGGAGGAAAAGAAGAAGCGAGCTCCGTTAGTCCTCCGCGCGCGATGCTTCGATCCATCGGCGTCGCCCAGAAGCGGCCACCACCTAAGCCCTAGTCGCCCAATGCTCTGCGGTGCCACCGCTAGGTATAGGCCGCTGACGCGCGCGACTGCCCAACCATGCTTATACCAGCGCCCGCCGCGCGTGACAGCTACGGTGAGTGATTCGCATGTGCTTCCCGGATCAAATGGCGACACGAAGCCGCACCCGATACGTAAGCCGGATGAATGCATATGCATGTGTGTGGATTGTCAGGCCGTGTCGTGCACGACTGTTTGTGGGTTTTCTCTGACCTGCGCGTGCATGCGCCGAGGTGTTTTGCGCAGTCAACTTCAGCTCTACCTGTTCTTTTCTTTTGCAGGCGTGGCACATGAAGCGGATGGAGTGCCTGCCGGTGACCCCGATCTTCTTACGCTCGGCGTTGTTGTCTGCTTGCCACGTGCTTCTTCGCCTGCGAAACGCTGCGACGCGCGGTATATGAATAACGCGTCGTCCAGGGCATACAAATATTGGGATACGGGCACTCATGACATTGATCTGATCATCATGCGTGAGACTGCGGAGCCAGCGGGTAGCTTACTGAGGAGGTTGTGTATTGGCGGCAGGGACGATCCTCGCGTGCGATTCACGGCCTCAGACTAGGCGGCGTCAGGAAACGCGAGGGCCGAGGTCTAACACCGGCCCGATATATGACAATGGAGCGAGCTGGCGATGGGCACGGGTGAAAACCCGCTGAGGTTGCATTACTCATAGCGTGCATTGAGTCTTTATATGCACTTTAGTTTTGCATTATTGAAATGCTAAAGTTAAATGTTGTGAAGCGAATGTAAAGGAAAAGTGGCTACATAGGGGGAGCATGCCAAGCGGCTACTTGAGAGAGGACGAGAGGCAGAGTGAGGAGGTGGAGGCCACCACGGGGAGGCAATGGCTTAGAAGTTCAAGGAACTTACTAGGTTCCTTTGCATGTTGAGTGGTATGGCTACGCCACACGGGATTCTTTCAGGTCCTCCGCGGTTTACGACTCAACACGTTTTTGGGTACTCTGTGAGAATGATGTAAAGGGTTTTGTTTTGCGTTTCTCACATCAAGTAATCTCTAACACTTGCAACGTATTGTCTCTCCGCTTCTTGCTTGAGGCTAGATGGTAGGAGTTCGAATCAGCGCCTCAGGTGAAACAAGTCTTCCGGTCGCGGCGAATATCACGTTTTCCACCTTACCCACTTTTCCCACCTAAAGGATGAACATACCTTGTTAGACTGGTGGACTTGTCTTGACAATTTGATGCTCTTGTGGACTTGATGTGGTGATGCACTTTTTGCTACATATGCGATATATGTAATAATAGATGTGTTTTCTCGTCCGGACGTGTTAAATTTGTGATGAATGTGATATATATGTGTTTTGGACAATTTGATGAACTTGTGGACTTGATGTGGTGATGCACTTTTGCTACATATGTGATATATGTAATAATAGATGTGTTTTTCTCACGTGGGATGTGGTAAATTTGTGATGAATGTGATATATATATGTTATGTGATTGAATCAATGTGATATACGTGATATATGTCATATATGTGTATGTTTGACAAAGTGGATACAAAAATAAATAAAAATGCGATTTTTACATTTTTGTCGAGCACAACACTAAACTTAGCGAGGCTTTGCGGCGCATTTGCAACTTCGCTCGACAAAGATGGGAAAAAATATACGACCAACCCACCTTCCGGTTGCGGCGTTAGGGCCATTACTCTAACAAAGTACCATGCTTTCGAGGCGGCAAAGATTTTTCAGAAAAAACTAAATACTTCTTTGCCAGAGCTAACCAGAGTGGCGGTGGGCGAAGTTTTTCAAAGAAAAAATGAAAATCCTTCTTTGAGAGCAGAATAGAGCGATACTGCGGCAAATATTTTTCAAAAAAAAACACCCGGCGTGGCACCGGCGGAAAAGATTTTTGAAAAGAGAAGTCTTTGCGAGCCCCACGTCATGGCTCTTGGCAAAGAAACGCCGATTCAGATTGGATTTTAACTAACGTTCACGCCTATTTTTGTTTGTAGAGAGCCCAGCGTGCCCTCGGCGAAGTCTTTACCCGGCGTATGTACACGGTGCTTTCGACAAAGGACCTCTTCGTGAAAAAATTTCCCGGAGGAGTTCCTTTGCGAGCCCTCTGTAACAAGGCTTTGCGAAAGTGTGGTGCACCCTTTGCGAGCACGCGCGCTCGGCAAAGGACCTATTAATAATTGAGTGGCACAAAAGAAGTCTTAATTGCAACCGTTTCATGATAGCATGGCAGATTGGTTCCTTCCTGCTACCTGGTAGCTGCAATGCTGCAAACATGCATTCAGCAAGATGCCAATGTGATCGATGCAATACCTCAATGAACCACATTAACTGGTGGATGATAATTTAGAATTTGTCAACCTATCCTAGGATTTACTGATCTAGCTAGTATCTTAGTAATCAATTGCATATTTATTGGTTACTGTAGTTGACATACTAGTTTCATTTTGTATATTCATCTGTTGAGAATCTTTTTGGACTGAATAAACTGAAATTGTATTGATGAAGCATTTGACCAGTTGCTTCAATTTTTATCATAATGTCTATATTTTTGGAAAAATAATGGATGGGAAAAATAGTAATTTTGCAAGTATCAACCATTGCACAAAAATCATACATCAATCTTACCAAATTTATGTAGAAAAACATGTGCCTTGCCGACGACTTCTACACACACCGATATAGGACCTGTGGCTGATGACAGAGCTGTTTTGCCGCCTACAGCAAAACGTCACCCTTTCCACCTCGCGAATTGGTGCTACACTATATCCCTAACCACCTATGCCTCCCTTACTCATAATTTATATTACAAAATATCATTGACGGTGTATGGAAGTCGTCGGCAGGTGGCACATGATTTTGAACTTGCCAAGTCTTTTTGAACATACCATGTCTTGCACAGGCAGCCATTTTCTGGTCTTCCACAAGCTTAGATGAGGAGGAGCCGCTTACTTTCGATTGTCAGCGGGATGCTTTGTTCCTTATTTCACATAGCCCAACTCGATAGATCGGTCGTATCTACTTGTTCCTCAACTCTACGGCTGCTTGCGGAAGACCAGGAAAGTTCCAAAGCATGTACTGGTACTACGACTTCCATATATATGTTAATGGCTACGATTCATGTAGACGTGGGCCGCATGACTGAGTCA